>VMDR010017253.1:0-20292 GCA_007922815.1 Macrotus californicus | reverse complement strand
TTAACTTGGAGACAGTTCTGTGGCTCTATTTATTTTTTGAAAAGCATACCAGGGATACCTATTTGTTATCACAGAAAAGGTCCAAAATATTGAAAGACTGCTGTTTAAAAAAGAAAACCCTGTAATATTTGATTGCTCTCCTAAGTGCTTTGATTCAAGATACTCTGCTGGGAAGCATGTGGGACAAATATTTTCATGGTTGTTCCCCATTGGATATAAAGTGTGATAAAGAATCCAGTCTCCTCTTGTTTTTACAGGAGTAACAACAGCAATAGCTCCCCCTGCACTTTGTGCAGTTCCAGGCTCAATTTCCTTCCCGTGCTGCTTCCCTGCGAGACTGCGGCCAACTGCATGCTAGGGTCCATTGGGAGCCCCCCCGGAGAGCCTTTCTGTTGACGTGTCAGAGAGTGCGGCAGCCCATCACCGCTGCATTCACAGCACCTTTGTTAATATGAAAGAAGTCCTTGACCACGGAGGAAACTTCTTCTCTGATGCATTTTTAAAAGCTGGCTAATGAAAAAGTGTCGCAGACAAATACGAGAGGGGCTAAGATCCCTGGCCCTGGACGCAGTGCACCCACGTTGACTCTGCTTTGCTGGCTTTACTGCTTCTTAGCTGAGTGACTGGAGGGGTTCAAACAAGTCACCCCAAGATGTGCCTCTGTGGTATGCAGATTATTTTTGAGCTGAAGGCAACTGAAACCCTGCAGACTCAGAGGAAGCTCTGCCTCCTCTCAACTACCTAGAAGAATTTGAATTAGGGGCCTTGCCCATAATAAGAGATGATCATAAGTAACCTTTTCTGACCTATCTATATGGCAGGGCTAGCTACTAATTACTGAACATCTGCTCTTCTTATTGTCCTGCGATTACCCTCTGAAGCCCCAAGGTGACTTACCTCGCCCCAGCTCAAAATGTTACACATATCCCATTTTAACTTTCTGTCTCTAAATCTCTCATGGATGTGGGGTTCCCGTGCACATGCAATTAAATTTTATTTTCTCTTATAGATCTGTCTCATGTCAATTTGATTTTTCAACCAGCCAAAAGAACCAGAGGAAGGAAGGGGGATTTTTTCCCCTTTCCCTACAGGTCTTCAGCTCATTACTTCACCTCTCTGCGCATCAGTTTCTCCATCCTTAACATGGAGATGATGTAGTGCTCACCTCATAGGGTTATTATGAAGACTAAATAAATGAACTCATGCAAAGTGCTTAGAATATTTTTACATTAATGTTAACTTAGGTTTTAGAAAATACTATAAACAGATATATTAGAAAACACCTTTATTTTCATTCCGCTGTGCAATTTTTTCTAATGCTTATTTCTTGAAAATTTTAGTAATGCTTTTTGTGAAGTTTTCAATAGTATTTGCTGGCAAAAGAACAGTTTTTAATCTGTTGTCATGGGGTTTCCCACATATTCTTTCAGCTATGTTTTACCATAGCAGGAAGCAAAAGGAACACATATTTTGCCAACAGTACAAGGCTTTTCCATTTTTGTTATAATGTGAGAAGGCTCAAGAGAGCCTTCTAACTTTTTATCATAGTAAACGTAGTCTTAAATATCATACCTTTGAACACAGCTGTAAAAATCACCAAAGTTGTTTCCACATCCTGAATACATGCTTTTCAACAACTTGCTGGTCCTGGTGGCTTCACATCACCATTAACTAACATTGTGAGGCAAATTTTACACTTGTGAGGCTCGTCACTACTAATGACCAACATACGTCCATTTTTAAAGCTGTCTTCTTGTCAATTTCTCCTTTCTCTTTTTCGTCAACTCTAGAGAGATTTGCACTGTTTTCACCTCTGATGCAGTAAGTCGACAAAGAGCTTACTCTAAGAACGAGCGAAGCATCAGTGTCGTCCTTCCCTTACTGTTCTCTCGGACTTGCATTGGTGGCTGCAATCTCTAGTTCCTTTGAAAGAAGGGCTTGAAGCCACTTTTTGGATTTTGTAAGAGTTAGTTTTGCTAAGTCCAGCTGGTGCAGGGTTTGTAGGTCATCAGGTAAACTGCAGCACGCCCTACAACCTGGGCCTTTCAGCTGGGGACCTCCCTTTCCCCTCAAGGAAACCACTGTCCGTCTAAACACAAAATTGATGTTGAATAAAATTTGTTTAACTGATTTGAATCGATATATTGGTATAATTTATGCAAGTGGAAATCTCAGTCCTACTTACAAGACGCTTTCAACATAAAGAACTAGATATAGTAAAAGACTTTCTTTTACTTGTATTTTATTTAATCTTTATTGTATTTTTTCCATTACTATTTAGTCCCTTATACACCCATCCCCCCAGCAATCAAGACTTTCCCAACTTAATATTATTAATACTTTTCAGTAGAAAGGGCTAATCATTACATGGGTGGGCTTTCAACAATCAACCATGGGAGGTGACATGTGTGTGATACATTTTATAAAGTAAGAGCCCAGGGTCCTGAGTTCTAGGTCTCATAGGATCCTGATGACTTACTTCATCTCCCTGGATCTCAACCCGTCATCTGTCACATGAGGCAGTTGGGTTAGATGATCTTGAAGGTCCTTTGTAACCTAACATTCATCAAGTCACTTCCCATCCTGCCTGTCTCACTGAACTTGATAGTTTCCTTGTTTGTGGCATTTTGTCAAGAAGCCTAAGCTAACGGTAAATTCATAACTAGATGTTATTCACCCTGACTCCTATTTTCTGTGAAATGTTTCCTTCCCTCTCCTTCTGTAAACTTCAAATATCAAATCAATAGGGTCAATATGGGCTCTGCTAGAGGAAAAAAAACCTGTAACGCAAAGCAAACAACCCCCTTGAAGAGACACTAAAAGCTCAACTCTCTGAAGGAAGTCTAAAAAAATTAATAAATTGATTAAAACTGTAAAAAATTTCTTAGAAGTTCAAAATTTGGTGTGAGTCTCATTGGTAATTAGCATATCTTCCCCTTTTACTAACGTTACAATAGTGTTGCTCAAACTAAAAGGTTAAACAAGTAAGTATTTGCCTGTGAATAGTGCGTTCCAAGTGTTCCTATACAAACAGACAAAAAAAAAACCCAACAAATTAAGAATTGTTGGAGTTTAGACGTTTTCTGAATCCAGTTCCATTGTTCTCATTAATCCCACCCTGACCAGTGCTGAATTCTGTGCTCCAGCTGTGTGTTTAGCTATAGAAAAATCAAGAAAAACTATGCCATCTAATTTTCTTGAAATGTGGAGTGCAAATGTGACAAATAGTAAGAATAATTACTTAGAAAAAATAGTTAATTGAAGATTTTGTGCCATAGTTTATCATCAGGGATAATAACAGTATATCTGAAACCCATATAATTTTATTAACCAATGTCACCCCCAGTAAAAAGAAAGAAAGAAAGGTAATAACAAGTCACAGAGAAAACCCTGGGTAAGATGATTGTTAGGACTTGCCTTATCCCAAGAAACCAACTTTAGATTTCTCTAAGCATCATCGAAAATTTGCAAAGTAGGGTTAGAAAACTTACAAAAAGCAAAGGTGTTTTGAATGTCTCAGTTCATGAAATTTGGGGGAGAAAAACAGCTAATATTTACTGGGAAGTTGCTGTGTCAGGTAAGATTCTAAGCACCTCATATGAATTAATTTATTTAGTCTTCATAACAATCTTATGAGGTAAGTACCAGCAACTCACATCAGCTATATAACTGGACCTTATTAATTTCAAATGCTGAGGCCTAGCACAACCTGCTAGGCACAGTGCATTGACTAAGGGTGAGAGGACCCTTTCATGCACAGTTAAGGTAACAAGCAAGTGTGACATTAGAATCACTTGCCCAAAACTGCCCACTTTTTTCCTGCGACAACATCAATCCACTTATGTTTAACACCAACCACAATTTATTCTGTTTAAAATTTATCCTTTGTTTCAAAAATGGCATTTCATCCTGTCTGCTGGATGTAAATCCTGGTCATTTCACGTCCATCAACATAGCTTATGTTACAGAAAGACATCCATTCACAGTATGCTTCTGTTTAAGAGCTTTCTGTTCCGGAAGATAAAACAGGGGTGGACAAATGTAGGTTTACAGGTGTAAGTACATGAAACACAGTTTATCCTCCCTTCCTTCCTTCCTTCCTTCCCTCCTTCCGCTATTTATTAACCTCCTTCTTCCCACCTCTGTATATCAGTATTGAAAGACAATCACCTATCATCCTCTCTTGAATATTGTCGAGTGCTTTTTAAATGCACTGAGATTCTAGACTGAAAGTTTTGTCATATAACTTTTTTCCTCTTACATGTAATCCTTACCACAATTCAACCAAGAAATAATACAGAATAACCAAGAAGTATAAGTTTCAGTCACTTTTTCAGACCTGTTTCCAAACCTAAGCCTTTGATCCAATTGGAGTTTTTAAAATTCTCAACAATGGCCCTTAAATCTAAAAGATATATATTTCCACATACTGGGTCAATTAACATTAATAACAGTAACCATTACAACTTCCCTGCACAGCAAGGAGAGTTTAAATTCCTTTCTATTGAAAATTGATAATAAACAGAATAATTGTGTGCTTCAGAGGAAGGCAGAAAACACCACAAGATCCCCGGTAGCTTCTGTCTCTGGGCATGTTTTTAAATTTCATAAGGGAAGTGTCCCAAATACACAGGATTGGTATCAGCAGCCACATATTGTGGCTGTGCTGAGTTTCATTGATCTTGTCTCTGATCTGTTTATACAAGAATGGAGTCTATGGAAGAAAAAAGGTCCTTCTCCAAGCGTTAGAAATTTGAACCAGAAGAGTGTTGAAGTGAAGGAAATAAAACACTGTTTCTCCACAGGCACACCATGTGCTGAAGGACAAGGCAGCTGCCATGATGTTGTTAGAGCTGCCTGTGTCCTAGGGACCATCTACTCATGAAAAGAACCACCCCATGATGAAATCCACTAACTACACCCAAAGCTGGTCTGTAGCACCATGACAGGCTGTTCTGAATGGAAGAGGAAGGTAGGCCTTTTGTCTGAAAGGTTTTTCTCTCCTGCCACCGAGAGGGGGGTTTGCAAATCAGTGCATACCATGGGTCACTGTCACAGAAGTCTGCTGGGTCTCAAATGCCTTCACACTCACACAAATTCTAGTGCACTAAGTATCCTGGGAAACACTTGAAAACTCTGGACACTGAGAGACATTAGTATGGTTGGCCAAGTTTGGGAGAATCAGAAAATCAAAATCATAAGCAAGAACAGACTCACACACCAATTCAAACTCCAGGCTTAGAAAGAGGATCAAAGGTGATGAGAGCAGAAGAGTCTGCCTTATATTTAGCTAAACAACTGAACCTTCTATACATTACCAATTTCCAGCATCAAAGGCAAGCTTTGAATGATAATGTAAAGGAAAAATACTCCAAAAGAAAGACATTCACATGCATTATTCCAAAATTGCTTTCAAAGGTTAGTAATGTTGTCCATTTAAAATAAAATAGAAATGTCTTTTCAAATATAGTGAGATCTTTCAACAGGTGTAAACTGTCTCTTCTATTTGATGTAACTTTTTTCTTTTTCTACAGCTGACAAAAACATTGCTAATTCTTTGAGGCCCAGACCTCAGTCATATCTTGTTATGGGCCCCAGCGAATGTGACAGCTGGGGATGGGACTGGAATGGTCTGCTGCAAAGCCACTATTCACATTATTGTTCATAAGGTATCTATAAAAAATGAATCTGCATTCTTGGCTCACTTAAAATCTGATAATCCTTCCGTCATGGTAAGCAGTGTTACCATTCTGCATAAAGTATTGATTTGAGGGCAAGGAAGAAATTGACAGTAGGGACAATTATGTTCCAACGATCAAGGTTATCATCATTGTTTTCTTGCTGTTGTTCCTGGCTCCTTCTTAAAATTAATTCTAATTCTAACATTAGAAACTATAACATTTTGTTCCCTAGCTCAAGGATTTCTCAAATTTGGAATAACAACTATAACTAAAGTCAACATTAAGCTGCTTCATAGAAGTTGAGAATTTCTTTAAAAATATTTAGAAATTCTTTGAAAGAAAGTACCTTCTTCAAAACTAGCCTGGACATTCTGAAAAACCTCTCCAATGCAGTAGTTTCCAGCTGTTGAGGTTAGTTAGCGAGTCTTTAAGTTTTTTGTTCATAATAAGTTTACAAAAACTACTTCATTAAAATAATTGCTGAAATACCTTAGATCAGCTACTTCACACATATTGGAAAGTTACTAGTTTCTTCTCCTAGCCCTCTCCACTATAATCAAAGTGACTAAAAAGTTACAAACATTCATCAGACTTTAGAAGGCTTATTTCCCAGGTAAGAATTTTTGTTAGCTTTTGTCTGAAGGCTAATGTTTGGTTTTTTAACTATCTGGATTTAGAGGCAACATATGAATTAATCTAAATAAACTGGTACAAAGAAATCTGCCAAGTCAATGGCAAAAATAAGAGAAGAGATACAGCGAGTGGCCCACAGTCCAAACTATTTGATACCCCTAGCAGTCGACCACTGACTGAGGAATACTCTGCCTTTCTCGATCTCCCCCATTGGTGGTCCCCATCTGACCTCCTCTGCCTCTGGCCACACGACTGTGAGGCCACAGTGCTTCTGGAAGATGGTCCCTCCTACCTGCCATTCTTTGCATCATTTCACCTAAAGCATGGGTCTGGCCTCCTCATTTTCCTCAGTAAAGGATCAATCTCTGACTTTTAATAAGACCTTCTTTAAGGAATGGGTATAACAGGAAAGAACAACACAGAGAATGCCTTACAATCTCTGGACAACACCAGATCTATGACAGTCTATTCTGATGTCAGTGTCCTGCCTCACTTCTGACTTGCGTGCAGGAGGCCAAAGAGAGGCTCCCTAACTGCAGAATCCCTTCATAGCCCGAGCACACAGGAAAATGTCTTCTCTCCAGATAATCTCCCATCACCTGGGACCTACCTTTGAAAAGCTTTGCTTCTGTCTTAAAATTAACATTTTCTCATTGTGGAGAGAAAAAAGAAAAATTTGGTTTGAAACCGGTGGACAGAATTTTCTTCCAAGAAACAATTGTTTTGTTTACTAAAATGATTCAGTATGCCATTTTGTAATTTTTAGGGTTTTTTTTTTAATTTAAAAAGGAGGCCCAGAATCTGATCAGGAGAACAGAATTGGAGGAGGAAGAAGAAATCTAAAATGTTCTGCATGTATGTGGGTCATCGAAACAGATCAAGGGGGTCCAGAAAAGAGGGCTCGGTGTAGGTCAACTTCACCAAACTCAGTCAAGATGGCAGAAGGCTGGCACCTGAGAGAGATGGCTGGTAAGTCTTTCCACAGAGAATAATCACTTAAAATTTAAGAACAAAAATGAATGAAGAACGAGAATGAAAAATAGTTTTAGTTGTTTGATGTGCTGGATCAGGGTGTGGCCAGGAATTTTTTTTTTTTCCTCAAAGTTTCAGTTAAAGTCTGTCCCCTCACGATTCATAGCACTTGCTCTTTCCAGAAGTAAACCAGGATGGTGTCGGCATGAGGTTGGAAAGTGCGGGGAAGGGAAAGCACAGGGCAGAAGCAAGGCCTGCAGGAGGTCAGTAATTCAGTGGAAGGGACAGCAGGAACACAAGAGCCTCCCCTTCCACGTCAGCATTCCCACATCCAGAAATCCTCTGTCTTAGGAGAGAAACATGCGGTTTTCTCAGGACACAGCTTGAAGGCACAGGCCATTTTTCTTTCAAAATCCTAAGATAAGGTGACTCCAGCACCATGGAGCCTTGGAATTTCTGAAACTGCAGCCCATCTTTAGGAGAGTGATCTCTCCTTCTGGTTTTTGTGAAAGACTCTCAGCACATTTTATTTCTTCCATTATACACTCTGAGAAAAGTTATTCACTATGAAGAACTCCCCTTTACTGGGGAAAAAGAAGAAAGAAAGAGCAATCCTTTTGCTTATCTCTTCATGCCTAAGTGAAAGCAGCTAAGAGCTAAGAGCTAAGAAAGATAAAGCACTTATTCCATCATTTATTATTTCTCTACAACAGTCTCTCCCAAGTAGGATGTGTACCACTTACAGACTGTAAGAAGGCTCACTATTAAATGGAAAGAAAATATTAGCAATATTATGTGTAGTGTAATGTTCATAATAGCAGTATACATAACATATAACTGATAAACACACATATTGAGAGCATATGTCCATATTTTAATTTTTTATAGATGGAATAGAGTTTGGAGACTACTAATATAAAAATAAAAACCATTCATACTAAACAAGAAATTATTTCAAATGGATATTCATGAAGGCAAATTTTAAGCCAAAGTACCCATGCATTTATTTTGATGGGAAACAATTATTTGCTCTACTTTGAACACAAAGAATTCTCACCGTCTGACTCCTAAATTGGATGTCATATATTTGAAAACTCCCAACTAGCTTCCAAATAGAAATTCATTTAAAGAATTATTTTATATGCCCTCACCATCTTTTAAAATTTTTAGAGAAATAGGTCCCAAATATAAAGCAAAATATGCATGAAATATAAATGATCACTTTCAAGTGTCTTGTTTTCGCTGTTGTTGTAAAAAAAAATTACTACTAGTAAGAAATCTACAAGCATATTTAGTTTGCGGTCAGTGGAATTTTTTATCATTTGATGTCCCAGAAAGACAAACAGTGGGGCTACAGTTCCACAAGGGCACTTACTCAAGTCAGTTTGATAAGTCTTTGTATTTTTAATAAACATCACTTCTAGCTATAAAAACACAAGCTATGAATGTTAAAATTATCTTGACTACAATTTTTAATATTGGAAAACTATCTCAGAATTCTCAATGTGGTATTTTCCAAGTATAAAAAAAGTTTCATTGTTATCGAAGAAACCAAGGCACATGTGGAAAATACTCACGATTACCACCAATAAAAATTCTTTTAACAATTATAAAAATGCTGATAGCAGCTAAGGCTTCCTGAGTGCCTCTTACTCGCCAGGCTCTGTTTTAAGCGCTCTACGTGTATGAACTTAGCAGTCTTACACTGAGGCTGCCCATCATGCCCGTCAGAATCGTCAAGGGAAAATAACAGAGAAAATGATGCCTGGATTTGAAGAGACTCTTCCCCTGGAAGAGACTCTGACCCAGATGCATTACAGTCAGTCTTTGACTAATTATTAATAGGAAAGGGGAGCAAAGGGACTGAAACATTGAGCTCCATCAACGGGGGAACACAAGCCTGTCTGCTCCACCAGGAAGCTACAGCTTCGCACCCCAGGGGGTCGGTCAGAGCACTGCTCCACCAAGGGCATTGACACTTGTCCCTTCCTCTCTCCAGCACTGGATTGTCGGGGGGCTCACGGGACGTGCTGGACCACAGAGGCCTGTCAGCTGGCTAACTTAGTGCCCCACAATCCCTCCTGCAGCCAGCTCTCTGAGGCTTGGCCTGTACTTCTCCTTCAGGAAAGTTCATGTAAATAATGCAGGTAGAGACAGCAAACAGGAACAGTTCCTCTTTTCGACTGATATTTCTCCTCCAGGGCAAATAGGCTTAGTTCCGAAGCTACTTGCCAGCCATTTTCTTTGTTGCTCTTCTTGCCTGCTGTAGCTCAAACAGAAGCTGACAGAATGCTCAGTTGATTTTTTAAAAAAAGCAGGAGGGCCAGGGAGGGGGTTAATGAAAAGAAAACCTAATTCTGTATTATCACTTGTTTTATTCGGCTAGCAGTCACATGAGTGACAACCTTGCATAAAGTTACCTGAATCTTGTCAGACCACAAAGCATTCTTTCTGCTGGGTCAGGCTGGCCAGAGGTGGTCTGTCTCAATGCCAAGGGCAAGAAACAAGGCAAGCAGAACTTAATGGTGGATGGGGTGATGATGGCACCATATCTATTTAGAAAGGAGAAATCCTATCCTCTGAAATGCCAGGGGCACAGGGTATGGCCCAGGCAGTTATCAGCTAACATGAGACACCGAGTGTAAAGTAGGCGGTTTAAACCGGTGACATGAAAGGATCAAGAGAGCAAAGAGGCAGAGTCACAAAGTGGCATCCAGATATTCCACACCACGTGAGGTCTCTGCCATGTCATTGCACTGTTCAAATGAAGCATCTGAGGGTGTGATTTGATCAAAGAACTTTAGCCAAGACGTGGAGTCAAGAGGACACTTACTGAGCATGTCTGTTAGCCTCTGCACTAGGGGCATTTCACGTGGTATCTCATGTGACCCCTGCAGCAATCCTGAAAGGGGAGGCGTTATTATTCCCCGCAGTATTCCCATATAACTCAAGTATTAAGTAGTTAGCATGGATTTGAAATGAGATGTATTTGCTTCTAAAACCTGTGTTCCTGCTACTCTGACACAGTCCCCTTAGCTCCTTGTCTCTGCCCTGGCCTCCAAGCTTGCTTGGGGCATTCAGCTCCTTGAGGGCACTTCTGAGCCATGGGCAGGTGGGGCGGGGAGCACAGGATCACTTGCCAGTGGGAATTGGGTTGTTCCCAGAGACTCTAACGCTATGTGTAAAAGTTCATTTCTATGAGTTTTTCCCCCTCTCAAGCTCTGCTCCTTGGATGGCTCCCACCATCTCCCCTCACATCCCATGCCAATGGCAGTGCCTGACTCTAGTCATTGGCCACCTATTCTCAGAACAGTTCACCCAACCCAGGGAGGCTCCAGTCCATTTGACATTATCTGTGTCCAGAAGTTTTTACTTCTGCTTCCAACAGCTGAGCAACAGGCTGGGGAGGTCATTTTTGTCTTTAGTTACTCCCTTTTGTTGCTGTTCTCTAAAACTCTGTGAGCAACAGGTCAAGGAAAGTCTCCTCATTCATTCAGCAAGACTTTACTGAGTACATAACACAAATGTGGAAATGTTTCTGGTGCTATGGTCATAGAGATCATGAGAATCTAGCCCTTTCTTCCGACACCCTCAGGTTCTGCTCACCTGATCTGCTCTAACAGCCAGTAAGACACCAGACAAGCACTGGAATATGGCCTGGAGACAGAGCCCTGAGATTCAGAGCCAGAGCACCTGGCTTCCTTCCGGGAAACTTCCTTCATGAGGAGCCAGGGCAGCAGCCCAACGCCACAGTCTGGCTCAGAACTGTTCTCTTTACTGCCACTGCTCTGTGCTGTCTTCCAGAAACTTTTCTCCTGGACACTTTACTATGATTTCCTCAGTTTATCTCTTGTGGAGAGCCAGATCCCTTCTCAAAAGGGCAGAGTGGCAAGAAAGGAATGTCAGGGCAGTTCATGCTCTGTAACGGATGGAAATGGCTGCCGTACAATGAATCAAAAGTATGTGTGTGTGTGTGTGTGAGAGAGAGAGAGAGAGAGAGAGAGAGAGAGAGAGGGAGAGAGAGAGAGGTTTATTCGGGCAATACCCTGAAGTGGAATTTTTATTTTGCTTTCAGTAAAAATCCCCCCTTCTCCTGAATTAAAAACCCACTTAATGTGGGAGGAGCACATGGCATACTGTCACTTCTTAGCAGTTGTCCAAGCTGCAATGCACCTGTTACTAAAAACCTGGAGCTGGGTCAGAACTTCAGAAGGGGAAGCATTGGGGTGGAGGGCAGGCGGTATAAGGTGAAACTTAGCTTGGCCTTCAGAATAGAATCACGTTTGTTCCCACTTCTCATCCATTTTTTCACTGATTCTTTAGCAACTTTGGAGTTTTCATACAAAGTTATTAGAGGGTATTTTTCTTTATGCCTTAAACAGAGGCAGTTAAGAAAAAAAGCACCATCTGTTTCCCCAGTTTCCAATTAAAAGCTGATCAACTAAGTGTTTAGTCACTCCTTATGTCAGAATAAAGATGTGAAAAGATATGCTTACCTAGTTTAAAATGAGACACATTTACCCCCACACAGTAGAACAGTTTGAGACCCGAGAATTTTTATAGCCGGTAGCAGTTAGCTCTAACAGCCAGTAAGAAACTATACAAACATTAGAAAACAGAAATTAAACAAATATACACACCCAAAGACAAATCAGAAAAAAATGCCCAACTTTACAAGACCAAATGAACAGGTAGCTGAGGGTAGTTTCAGGAAGATATGAATTCTGTTTAGTGGACTGACTTACCCGAACAAGTAGAATCCCCATTTCCTGAGGGACAGTTCCAGGGCTGGAGTGCTGAGAGACTAACAAAACTGAATTTAAAAACTACCGGCAACAGAATGACAAGGAAGAACAGCATGATCTCGATGGGCTTGAACTTTCAACAGAAAATAACTTGACTTTGGTGGAGCATAGCAAGGTGTGTATGTCTGACCCCAGGCGCACTCACCGGGCTTGGCTTGCAGCCCTGGGGCATTTTTTCCTGGGCTCTTTGCTGTTGTTCTCCACCTCCTTCTGCTTCAACGCAAGTCAGTGTCCAAATTAGACCTGAAAGGGACACTCTAGGAAAGATTTCTTTGTCTAAGGTTTTGGGAAACCAGTAAGAAATTCCTGACATCCTTATGACACATTTCGCAATTGAACCTGCACGCTCTGGAGGCTGACTTCACTGTGACAGACGGAGAGAGCAGCGGTAAAGGCTTGAGGGAGAAAAAGAAAAAGGGAAGAATGGGTGGAAAGTTCCAACCACGACCCTTGATGAAGCTGAAAGAAGAAATATGAAGATCCGATTTCTTCCCAAACACAGTTTCTCTTTTTGAAAAGTGGAATGACCCCCCTTTCCTTTTTAAAGCCCTTTTGGCTCCACCTCCTCTTCCTTTAGTGACACTTGAGCGAGCCTCTGTTTGCAAATGCGAATGCAGGCAATTCCACCCCACAGGAAAGCAGGGCCGGCTGCCAAAGAAGAGATAACTGGCTACTCACCATAAATATTCTGGGCAGGAGCAGGGAGAGAGCTGTGGAGTTGCCCCTGGTGTCCTGCAGGCACCTGCTGTGTATCAGCTATGTTTTAGTATCCTGAAGGATGGAGACCAAGTTAAACCATGCTGTATAATCAGTGCTGAGCAACACTGCTGATAATTCAGACTTGTAGTAATTGATCCTTCACTTGAGCAATAAAAAATTTACCTTCAGTTCATTCTTTGAACTAAATGTCAACACTGGTGCTCATTCCTGGAGCGCAATCTTTTTTTTCTCTCTCCTGTATATTTTATAGCGGAATTTGAAAGATTATTCTTTCCAAATCAAAGGGAAACCCCTGGAGCCAAATGAAGAGGAACAGTGTGCACAGACACCTTTTCTTTCAGCATGTGCCTAATAAAATATCATGAGGGGCCAGGAGTGCAGGGAAAGGAGGGGATTGTTGTTATAGAACCATGTTGGAAAAAATAAGCTAATAGTGCAAAATCTGGGAAGCAGTGGGAATCCAGCAGAGCTGACTGCTGTTCCTTCCTGAACAGTGTAGGCTATCTTCTCGCACAGTGACAGAAAATAAAAGCCTGAAGGATCGGTGAGCTGTCTTCCTGACCACTTTCTCCTTGGAGCAGCCTCTGCACTTGTTTCTCTAGAAGTACACCCAGGACCCCAAACTATTTAGCTCAGACAAAGCATTCGCACCTGATTTGACGAACAATGGAAATTTCTACCAGTTTACTTCATCCTGGAAAACAGCCTGTCATTGAAGTTGCCCAGAGGTAGCGTTCCAAGTGCTGGTCAAAATGTAGATCGAGTGATAGTCACAAAAATAACAGCCCCACCAGCGAACACCCATTATGGAGGAAAACGGGAACTAGTCCAAGCCTTCTATTCATATTTACTTCTGTCCTCATCATTCCTCAAACACTGGGGTCACTTTTCTGAAACAGCTAAAGTCAGGATTTCGCTGATTTCAGCCAGCCTCTGCCAGGCAGCTTCCAACCCTTACAGGAGAAACAGACCCTGGGGGCAGCAGAAGTCCTGTGTGGGTGGAGGGGGGGACACATGGAATATTCCATGGCTTTCTGGGCCTCACTCAGACTCAAGACTCAGCATGAGTGTCCTACAAATAACCTGTACTACATTACTACCCTTGCTAATAACCTTCCCCTTCGGCAACATTCATTGCCAGTTTCACAGCTGACAACAATAGAAGTGGCTTAGAGCAGTGATCCCCAAACTTTTGGGCACCAGGAACGGGTTTTGTGGAAGACAATTTTTGCACAGATGGGGGGCAGAGGGGATGGTTTCGGGATGATTCAAGCATGCATTACATTCAAGCTCACCTCTTCCTGTGCATCTAGTTACCTAACAAGTCAAGACTGGTACCAGTCCATGGCCCTGAGATTGAGGACTCCTGGCTTAGAGGACAAATATCTAGCTGTAGAGAGGAGAATAACAGGAACACAAATATGAAATAATTGACCACTGTATTCTGTTTGGATCTGGAATCTCTCATATTATTTGGGGTTGTAGAAAGGCACACTTTCCTAGTTACATATCACCTGAGCTAATGTCACACATGCCCCTTAAGAGATGACAGACTCAACATGGCTGTGGTGGAAGCTGAGACTGGTGACTGATATGAAAGATCAAACCAGCTAATCCACAAATCAGGATTGCCCACATAGCGAATCAATGGACAGAGACACCCTCTTTGAGAGGACTTTCAGAGATATCTAATAAGTCTATTAGATAGACTTACTTCCAGATAAAGCTGAAATTGTCTTGGGCAAATGAATGTCCTTCTTATTTTAAAGTTGTTCAGAAATATATTATAGCTTTATGAGTGTGAGCTGCCAAATACATTTTAGTTTCTGGGGTGGAATCAAATTAATGAATTCATTCATTGAACAGCTATATATGACAGGACACTGTATGGAGTTCAAGAAGTAGAATTCATGGTTCCCTAAGTTCGAGTTGACTAACAATAGCAAAAAATAGTTTATGAGTCCCAGCTAATGGAGTGTCCTAAAAGAAGGGGGAATTGCAACAAATTTGGTGGACTGGAACACACAGCAAAGCTTCGTGGGATAATTAGGAGGCCTCGCATCGCACGGAGAAGAAGGAAGGCCATGGATGTGGAACAGGAATGGACAAAGAAATGAAATGTTCAATTGTTAAATCCTTAGATCCTAAGGGGACACTGCTGGATGGGAGGAAACTCTGCTGGCAGGTCAGTAGGAGAGTCAGTAATGGCAAGGAGACAGCTCTGAATGCTCTTAGGTGTGTGTGGACATCAAAAGAAAGGAGGCTATTAGGAGACATGTTTATGTGAGCTGGTCATCATTCTTATAGTTCAGATAAAATTTCCCTGTTGAAGCACAAAGCACTCTGTTCTCCTCAGTTACATGTTTGCTGTACGAACAACACCACCATCACAGCATTAACAGGTTGCCCCCAATGTGCCAGGCTTTATTCACATCCCTTCTAACCCTCGCCACTGCCTTGCAAGGTAGATATCATTGCCCATTTCACAGGATGCCGAGGATCAGGAAGGCTAGAAATTTTCCCAATATCAAACGTATTTATAGAGCCTATGACCTCTGAAGTCATTATTCTCTCCTTATTAGACAGTGTTTTTGGTCAGAATAAACAGGTTGGGACATCATTTAAAGAAGCAGAATTTATACTACACATATGGCTATGACTATAGGAACCAGAAGTGATAGGGCAGCACATTTTGGTAGGAATAACTATCAGCATTAACATCCACCTGCAGAAACAGTACACAGGCCTTTTCATAGGCCACGTCTATCAATGAATATCAAGTGTACAAGACAGTTCCTGTAAGATTTTCAAACATTTTCTTGTTTATTAGAGACAATGTTGTTGACATGTGTGGCAGAAACTGCAGTGGTACTAAGGGAAAGTAATTGGGAGGGCATAGGAGCCAGCTACAAAGGGCAAATTATAATGTATCAAGATATTAATACCAAATGTAAAAGTTTTATTGAAAAAGAAGGACAGTTTTTCCCCTTGGTATTTGTCCATGAAAGTTGAAAACTATGTCCACAAAAAACCCTACACACAAATATTTATAGCAGCTTTATCCATAATTACAACAACTGGAAGCAACCAGGATGTCCTTCAATAGAAGGATGGATAAACAAATTGTGGTACATCCATACAATGGCACATCATTGAGAAACAAAATTAAATGAACCATCAAGACACTAAAGGCATGAGAGAATCATAAATGCATATTGCTAAGGGAAAGAAGCCAGTTTGAGAGGTTATATAGTCTATGATTCAAACTATCAACGTTCTGGAAAAGACAAGACTGTGGGGACAGTTGGAGTCGGGGAGAGATGAACAAGCAGAGCACAAAAGACTTTTAGGGTAGTGAAACTATCCTGTGTGATATGTACAAGTAGATATATGTCATTCAAAATTAATCAAAACCCATAGAATATACACTGAATAAATCCTAATGTAAATATAGACATTAATTAATAATGCATCAATATTGGTTCATCAATTATAACACATGCACTACACTAATGCAAGTTATCTATAATAGCAGAAGTGGGGAAGAGGGGAAGGAGAGTCAAATTTGGGTACTCTGTACATTTTGCACAATTTTTCTGTAAACTTACAAGTGCTTTTACAAAAAATAGTCTATTAATTTATTTAAAAGGAGAGTCACTGTCTGATTAAGTAATGCACAGATTAAGTAATACCATGCTTCTACGAAAGGCCATCAGATTTTTAAAAACACTTGGTAAATGATTCATAGAAGAGGAATCCTGCCCAAGTTCCATTTTTTAGCTCAGCTCACCCCCAGTACCTAGAAAGTTGCCTCTGAGCAAGAGGAAGAAACAAGACTTCAGAAACTGGATATATAAAAAGAAGACATACTTTATAATATACAGCTTATACTTCTATGAGGCAACAACAGAATCTAAATCTTTTTTGTTTATTTTTATTTTTTATTGTATTTTTTCCATTACCATTTAGTCCCCTTTTACCTCCCTCTTCCCAACAATCACCAACTGTGGTCCACGTCCATGAGTCCTTTTTCCCTTTTGCTCAATTCCTCCACTCCTAATATCCCCATCCCCTTAGCTGTCATCCTGCTCTCTCTGAGTCTGTCCCCATCTTCCTTGTTAGTTCAGATTTGCTCATTAAATTCCACATATGAGTGAAATCATATGGTACTTGTCTTTCTCTGACTGGCTTATTTCAGTTAGCATAATGTTCTCCAGGTCCATCCACACTATCATGAAGGGTAAAGGGGAATCCTTTTGCATTATTGGTGAGAATGCAGATTGGTGCAACCACCGTGGAAAGCAGTATAGCGATAACTCAAAAAATTTAAAAATTAATCTGCCTTTTGACTCAGCAATCCCACTTCTGGGAATATATCCAAAGGAACCCCCCAAAAAAACAATTTGAGAGAACATAGGCACCTCTATGTTCATTGTAGCATTATTTACAATCACCAAGATATGGAAGCAGCCCAAGTGTCCATCAGTAGATGAGTGTGTAAAAAAGAAGAAAACTAAGTCTTTTTCTTTAAAGCTCATTTTAGACTACGTTGCATTTATTTACATAATCTCAGCATACATGTTGATTTGCAACCTAGGAAGTTCTCACCCGATGAAACCTGACATTGCCCCCACCCTTTGATCCCCATCCCCCAGGGGGCAGGGAGAGAACAAAGAGGCAGACCAGCCCAGATTGGTAGGTAGCAAGTTTTGTTTTTGTTTTATTGTTCACTCTTGAAATGCAGAATTTTATTTATAAACTGTTTAAAGTAGGGAAAAAAAAACCTTGTCAAGAAAGACCAAGTAGAAAATAGGTTCCCAATAAAATGAAATTTTAGGCCAACAGAAGCCTAAAATGCCTCAAAAGAGAAAAAATAGCACTGTTATTTGAACAATGCCAGTTACTTGCATTTTTTGGCTCTGTTAATCACTGAATATGAGTTCTCCTGTGGGGGAGCTTTGTCCAGCAGAGCCCCCCGAGCTGTCACAGATGAGAATAATTCTACCAAGACTCGGTGGGCTTGGGGCCAAAGGTAGCTAATCTCTCAAAGGAGAAGGGCCTTGAGCCTGGTCCTCAATGGGCTTTTATTGGGTTCAATTTGCATAGGAATACAGGTAAAGCTCATCAATCATTGTCAGGCAGTAATGATCAAACAATAGACAACATTCAAAGAACTATGAGGGCTTATTCTGAGTCAGGGTCAGATGGCTAAAGGGCCATAAAACTTTGGGAAGCAAACTCATTTTATGCTTGGACCCTTATCAGAAAATTGAGGGCATTCTTAGCAAAGCAGGCTTCACAGGACTTTATGCATTTTTTCTTAGGCCTGATCGCCCAGGGGGACTGCCTTATTCAGCACAGGGCCACACCTGCCTCCGACATTGTTTCAGGCTTAAGTCAGGCAGGGGAAATAAGGCAGCCAAGAGATTAGGGGACTTCTTACTGATAGAATGAGGACTCAGGCCCTGTCAAAGCTGAGAGGTGAGGGTACATCACCCCCTTTTTGTATAGTCCCCCAAGTCCTTCCCTGAAGGCCCCTTCGAAACCATGCCTGTCTTAGGTCGTCCCTCCCTTGAGGAATCTTACCCACTATTGGCTAACCAGTCATCTGTCTGGGGCTAAGCAGGGTGAAGTAAAGGGGGCAGAGGCAGCACCCCTGCCAGGAAGATAAGCTTTGTCTCCTTAGTGGCTTATGGTCCCAAGGTCTTTTTACTCAGCCTTAGCCACGGGGATTACAGCTTCTGAAACCAGGTGGGGCAGTTCCCAACAGTCTCCTCCAATTTCCATGCAAAGCAGGCACTGAACAACAAACTTATCACAAATACCTGCTTTCTACACACATTTTAGTACAAGCTAGGTAGTTGGCAGGTTTAATAATCAAGGGAACTTACAGACAAGTAGAGTTGGTCTCTGCACCCACCTGTCAGAATCTTAAAAGCCTATATAGAAGCCTGAACCAGGTTCAGTCATTTTTTACTGTCCTGATGGTCTCAACAACACAGTGTTCTGTCAAGGCTGTGTCTTTGCAACAGCTCTTCATGGGAAATGGAAGGTGGACTCCATACTTCCAGGATGGGGGCAGGGGTGGGGGTGAAGACCTTCTGATTGCAGGGGTCCAGCTCACAGATCGGTGGTCCTCCCAAAACACTTCATTCATCATTCACTCAGGTATTTTAACTTCTAAAAATGTCAATGTTTAGGGAAAGAACTCTTGCTTTTCTATCATCCACAATACACCTGTTCCCCTGACCTTCGATTCTGCTGGGTCTAGAAGAAACACAGTTCCATTGAGTATATAGCATTCCAAGGCACAACAAGAGTACTAGAAGTACGATAAACTTCACGTAATTAAACTTACTTTCTGGAAATTAGTGAAAACACAAACCATAGTTGGCTGCTCCTCCTTTGCTCTTACTGTATTTATAGAACTGTGAAATAGTACCTTCTTTCCCTTTTCTAAATTTCAAGGACTGAAACTATTTGAGTAAAAATAATCATGGTCTACCACTTGACACTGCAAAGATGTACCAAATAGAGGGTGGAGAAAATATTGGAGTCAATGATACAGTTTTTGAATTTCAAATACCAGAGAAACAAAATAAATTAAGCTGCTTTCATTTGGTTTTCCCAGCCTGACTGGACTCAGATGCATTCATTACATTTACTAAAGTAAACTTTACATTAAGGGAACAGATCTTAAGTATAAATTACCACCGAAATTTCCCTTGTGCTCCCTCCAATCTCACCCACACCCACAGGCAACCATTGTTTTGATTTCTATCATCATAGATTAGTTTTGTTTGTTCATAAACTTTATATAGATGCAATCATAGAGGGGGTTCACTTGGGGTCTGACTTTCGTTCAACATGATAGTTTTTGATAGTCATCCACATGATCGTCTATATCAGTACCTCATCCTTCTTTGTTGTTGGAAAGTATCCTTTTGTATGAATATATCATAATTTGTTTATCCAGTTTTCTATGCTTGGACATCTGGATTGTTTCTAGGTTAGGATCAATGAACGTTTTCATTCTCTTCAGTTAATGTCTAATTGCTGGTTCTTTGGGTGGGTATGTGTTGAACTTCATAAAAAGCTACAAAACTTTTTTCCAAAGTGTACGCTCCATTTTATACTCACTAGCAATGCATGTGCGTTCCAGTCGCTCTACACCCTCACCCGCATTTGGTATTATCAATCTTTGTAACCTTAAACATTTTAGTAGGCGTGTCTTTCCATCACATTGCCATTTTAATTCGCCTTTCCCTGATGAATGGTGTTTGACCATCTTTTCATGTGTTAACTGATCACTCACGTATCTTCTTTTGTGAGATGTCTATTCAAATCTTTTACCCATTTCTATATATTGGGTTTCTTTTTTTTATTATTGATTTGTAGAAGTTCTTTACATATATTCTGGATACAAACCCAGGTCTCTGCATCACAAATATCTTCTCCCAGTTCACGGCATGTCTGCTCAT
>VMDR010017252.1:0-20283 GCA_007922815.1 Macrotus californicus | reverse complement strand
TGTTTCAAGTGTTCACTGAAATTTTTAGTTCCTGTTGGTACCCAAATAAAAAAAGTCAGCCAAGGTGAGGCATCTGTCCAGGTACATTCATGCCAGCATTTGGGGGCCAGATAGGGAACAAACTAGAATTAAAGATGCTTCCTGCATTGGCAAGGAAAGGAGTGGACCAGAGTGTGAGTCCAAACTCAAGTTATCACAGAATGTAGAGGGGCAGGTCAGGGAAATCGAGGTAAGTGAGCAAGACAAAAAAGAGAGGCAAGTCAAGGGCCACAAATTCTGCTGAACCAGAACCAAGTAAGGCAGGACCTGGAATGTCAGTGTTCCTTTGTGACCACAGCCCCTTGTGCAAGGTTCAGGCTCTCTGTCATGGACTCGTAGGCAGGCCAGGCTCAACTCTGCACAAGCAATGGGATAGTTTTCCTGCCCTAGGAGCATTCCTAAGTTGCTTGTAGGCCCAACTCTGATGCCTACTATGGCTTTAAAGGGCAGAGACACCTCGTCTCAAGCAAAAGAAGAAAGTCAAGGACCAGCTATATTTATGAATCCAGAGAAGAGAAGAAAGAACATAAAGTATTCCCAAAGAGGTCTAAGAAGATTTTCAACTCACTTCTATTTTATTTCTAAACCCTTTCCACTTCCCACCAGAACTTTGCTCCTTGGTACAGTGGCTTAAATTTATCCTCAGGGTCCATTTTCCCCTTGACCTATAACTGAGGTCTCCTCCTTAGGGAAGATAGCAAGGTGGTGAAGGAAAATATAAAGCTTTCAGTGTTCCCTAGGGGTTTGCCTGTGAGGCTAACATTCCCCTCCACTTTGATTAACCCAGCTACACTACAGACCAACCAGAGTCTACATGGCTGCTTCCTGGCCCTCCCAACGAAATGTGATCAGCATATGCCAGAGGAGAACAGCTTTTCTAGTCTGTGCCGTCAGCTGTCTTGTTCATCTGGGATCAATGACATGGACAACTCAGGCCCTCACATCTCTATGAGAACGATGCTTAAAATAGCTGCAGAATCCTCTAAAATGTGAGAGGACCTCACTTCAAGCTACATTGTACACTAGACAAAGGAAGCCTCCATAGTCTCTTTCCCATCTACTAAATGTTATCAAAATGAAACAAAGCAAAAAATAGTTATCTGATTAGATTTTACAGCAAAATCCAGATAATAATATATTGACAAAATGTGATGTTACAGTATTAAGATAGCTCACACACACATACTTTCTCATTCCCAATTCAATCCCCTTTTATCACAGAGAAATTAAAGTCCCAAAACAAACAAACAAACAAAACCAGAGACGTCCCATTCAGATGCCAAATTCTCTCCTTTTAGCACTGTAGCCAGGGGTGCTTCCACTAGAATCAGGATGCTCTTCACCATCTCCAAAGTTAGAGAATCCCCGTTTAAAGTCTTTCATGGGCATCACTTCTCCAAAAGTCCACAGTATAACCGAGCACGTCAACTATCACAGCAACAGACTCATATCCATACAATTTAGACAAGAAGATTGCCCACTAAGTTTCAGTTTTCTTATAACAAAATGTTTTAGAATGTGACCTACAGAAATTAAGGAGTTGTTTAGCAAGGAGGGGAATAGTGGGCACGAGTAGGAAGGCATCACCACAAAACTAAAGCAGCTCCATTTTAAAAGGTATTTTTATATATTGAGGCTCCTTAGAATATTTCATTTGAAAAATAGGTTCTGGTCTCTGTTAAGTTTTGAAAACTATGGCCTTATAAAATAGTGTTTTCTGAGCTAAAGTAGTGCTCCCAGACAGCAATAAATAACTCCTAATCTAGAATCATATTACTTTTATAGCTGTTGATTTTGGTGGAGTTGGAGGAGAGAGAGGCTGGGAAAAAAAAACAGGCAGAGAAAAACCAAACAGAATCCAAGAAAAGCATCACTGTTTTTATCCACCAAGTGCAATAAACCAGTCTACGCCAATTGCTCAGTGACCAGCAATTTCACTCCTGGATATTTATTTGAGAGAAGAGAAGGATTGAATGGGAATGTTCATTTATTCATCATAGCCCCAAACTGGAATCATCCCAGATGTCCATCAGCAGAACAAACTGTGGTATGTCCATGAATGAAACTACTCAGCAATAAAAAATGAATGAACTTCTTTTTTGAGACAGCAAGGATGGACTTAGAGATTATTATGCTAAGTAAAAAAAGCCAGGCAGAGGAAGACAAATACCATGTGATCTCACTTATATGTGGAATCTAATGAACAAAATAAACTGATGAACAAAATAGAAACACAGGCATGGACACATGGAACAGACTGACAGCTGTCAGAGGGGAGGGGCTTGGAGGACTGCATTTAAAAAGGTGAAAGGATTAACCAAAAACATACATACATAACACATAGATACAGACAATGGTGTGGTGATAGCCGGAGGGAAATGGGGGTGGGGGCCAGGTGGAGGTGGGCAAGAGGTGGGGAAATGGGGATGAAGGAGACTTTGCTTTGGGCAATGGGTACATGATGTAGTGTGCAGATATTTTATTGAGTTGCACATGTGAAACCTGTATGGTTTTGTGAACCAATGTCACCCCAATAAATTCAATTAAAAATATAAACAAACAAAATAAATATTTAAAAAAAAATGAACTACTGATTCACAAAACATGAATAAATCTCAAAGCTATTGTGCTGAGTAAATAAAGTCAGATCAGACACAAAAGAGGATACACTGTATGATTCCATTCATATGACATTCTAGAATATACAAACCTAATTTATGACAGAAAAAGACATCAGAACAGTGGTGGCTTCAGGGAAGGTGGTTGACTGGGAAGGGGCACAAGGAAAGTTTCTAGAGTTATGGAAATGTTCTACATTTTAATTATGGTATGGGTTATATGAGTATGACGTCTGTCTGGAAAAAGTCCAATCATTGTTAATAAAACAAGAACAGTTTGCATGTCATCGATGTAACCTGGCAGCCAAGGAGAGTGGACTGGAATGCACACACGTGAATAATGATGACTTCACTGTAGTAGTCAGTGGGGTGGTAGATGCCACTGAGTGAGCACGTGTACTGTGCGGCTGTCACATTCAAAATGACTGAGCAAGTAGAGCAACAAATCTGCATCAAATTTTGCATGGAGCTTAAACATTCCTCCGCATAAACTATTCGGATGATTCAGAAGGCCACAGTGGTGGACAACTGGTCACTGGCAGCTTATCACGTCAATGCGCCCACTTGTGCATCAAGTCTCCTGCAGAGTTTTTTGGTGAAACATCGAATCATTCCAGGTGACTCAGCCCCTCTATAGCCCACATTTGGCACCCTGAGACTTCTGGCTTTTCTCAAAACTAAAATCACCTTTGAAAGGGAAGAGATTTCAGATCGTTGGTGAGATTCAGGAAAATACGATAGGGTAGCTGATGGCAATTAGGAGAACTGGGTGAGGTCCCACAGGGCCTACTTTGAAGGGGAATGAGGCATCACTGTCCTATGTACAGTGTTTCTTGTATCTTATATCTTATTTTTAAAAGTCTCTATTTTTCATAGTACATGGCTGGATACTTCCTGAACATACCTTGTACATTGTCAAAACTGATCAAACTCTGAACTTAAGAGTTGTTTTACAACTCTTGAGAAAAATTTATTTCAATAGACTTAACTTGTAGGGAAAGTTAGATATGGGAAAAATTATAAGAAAATATAGAAAAATATCTATATGAGCTCAGAGTAGAAAACAATTTCTTATACAAGATACACAAAGGTCTATATGGAAAATATTGACAAATATCCTCATCAAAATGAAAAGCTTATATGAAGAGGAGACATACAGAAAAGCCCAATTTAGAAATGATCAGTAAATACTTAAAAGGATGCTTGACCTCACAAGTAATCAGGTGAATGTAAATTATTTTAAAAAAACAAACCATTTCATACCTATCAGATTGGCAATAATTTCAGTCTTGTGACCTGCTGAAGCTGTGGGATTGTAAATAATACTGTGCTGTGGGATTGTCCATCAATTCAGCCATTTTAGTAAAAAAGCACATTCTAGTACCTAGGAACTGAATTTTGTTATATATCCCAGAGAAACTTGTACATGGGCCCAAGGAGCATGTGTGTGGATGGTTACTGTATCGGTGCTCATATTAATGAAAAAAAATGAGTTCTACCTTAATGTCCATTAATGAAGAGATGGGTAAGTAAAAGGTGGTATATGCACATGATACAATGTTACATGGTAGTTAAAAAGAATAAACTAGATTGACATGTATCAAGACAGATAGATCTTAAACACATGTTTATAAAGACATATTTATATCCAAATGCATAAAAACAGGATCCAGTGGATCCCCCACAAAAATCTTGGTATTGGCGACATCTGGGGAGCAAAGATAGGAAAATCAATGAAGCAATGGTTGAAGAGAACTTCATCTGAAATGTGTTGTTTAAAAATAACTGGAAAAAGCACCCATATGCAAATAAATGAATCTTCTTTTTCTTTTTTAAAAATATATTTTATTGATGATGCTATTATAGTTGCCCCATTTTCCCCCTTTATTCCCCTCTGCCCTGCCCTGCACCCCCCTCCCACCCTCATTCACCCCCACCCTTAGTTCATGTCCATGGGTTGTACATATAAGTTCTTTGGCTTCTCCATTTCCCATACTATTCTTAACCTCCCCCTGTCTATTTTGTACCTACCATTTATGCTTCTTATTCCTTGTACCTCTTCCTCCACTCTCCCACTCCCCCTCCCTGATGATAACCCTCCATGTGATCTCCATTTCTGTGATTCTGTTCCGGTTCTAGTTGTTTGCTTAGTTTGTTTTTGTTTCTTAGGTTCAGTTGTTAATAGTTGTGAGTTTGTTGTCATTTTGCTGTTCATAGTTTTGATGTTCTTTTTCTTAGGTAAGTACCCTTAACATTTCATATAATAAGGGCTTGGTGATGATGAATTCCTTTAACTTGTCCTTATCTGGGAAACACTTTATCTGCCCTCCCATTCTAAATGATAGCTTTGCTGGATAGAGTAATCTTGGATGTAGGTCCTTGCCTTTCATGACTTGGAATACTTCTTGCCAGCCCCTTCTTGCCTGCAAGGTTTCTTTTGAGAAATCAGCTGACAGTCTTATGGGAACTCCTTTGTAGGTAACTGTCTCTTTTTCTCTTGCTGCTTTTAAGACTCTCTCCTTATATTTAATCTTGGGTGATGTAATTATGATGTGTCTTGGTGTGTTCTTCCTTGGGTCCAACTTGTTTGGGACTCTCTGAGCTTCCTGGACTTCCTGGAAGGCTATTTCCTTTGCCAGATTGGAGGAGTTCTCCTTCATTATGTTTTCAAATAAGTTTTCAATTTCTTTCTCTTGTTCTTCTCCTTCTAGTACCCCTGATTTGGATGTTGAAACATTTAAAGTTGTCCTGAAAGTTCCTAAGTCTCTCCTCATTTTTTAAAATTCTTTCTTTATTCTGTTCTGGTTGAATGTTTATTTCTTCCTTCTGCTCCAAACTGTTGATTTGAGTCCGGTTTCCTTCCCTTCACTGTTGGTTCCTTGTACATTTTCCTTTATTTCACTTAGTGTAGCCTTCATTTGTTCATCTAATTTGTGACCAGATTCAACCAAGTCTGTGAGCATCCTGATTACCAGTGTTTTGAACTGTGCATCTGATAGGTTGGCTATCTCTTCATCGCTTAGTTGTATTTTTTCTGGAGCTTTGATCTGTTCTTTCATTTGGGCCTTTTTTTTTTTTTTGGTCTCAGCACGCCTGTTAGTTAGTAAGGGGTGGAGCTTTAGGTGTTCACCAGGGCGGGGCAACCCCTGTCACTGGGTTGTGGTGCAGAAGCCTTTTAGAATACAGTGGAGCCTGCCTGCTTTCCTGGTGTGTGTGTCTGTCTTTTGTATTTGTATGTTTTTTATTTTTAAAGCAAGTGTCAAAGATAAATGAGAATATCTACTGCATTATATAACCAGTGGCAGCCATTGTTCTTGCCTTGTGCTACGCTTAGGTTTGGCGTCAGTACTGGCCTCAAAAAGTAAATCCATTCTACAAGGCACAAAGGAACAGAAGCAGAAGTCATTTGTCCAAATAAATGAATCTTGATTCATTTCTCACACCATATACAAAGGTGAATTCAAAATGAATCATAAACATTTAGGTGTTGATTCTAGTTTGTGACCTACTTGAGTTAGTTCTTACATATGACCCCTAATAAAGCACAAGCCATAGAAGAAAAAACATTTGATAAACTGGATTTCATCAAAGTACAAAGCTTTTGTTCTGTGAAGGACACTACTAAAAGCAAGACAAGTCACAGACTGGGAGAAAATATTTGCAAATCACTTATCTGACAAAACACTTGTCTCCGCAATATTTGAAGAACTATCAAAATTCAACAATAAGAGAACAACAACTGATTTTTTAAACAATTTCACCAGACATTTTACTAAAAAAGATACATGGATAGCCAATAAGCACATGAAAGATGCCCAACATATTAGTCATTAGGAAAGTAAAAATTAAAACCATGATGAGGCAACACTACACCTATCAGAGTGGCTTAAAAAAAAGAACCCGACAGTTCCAAGTGATAACAGTGTTGAGGGACAACTGGAATCTCGGATATTGCTGCTGGAAATGCACAGTGGTATAGCCACTTTGGAAAACCTCAGGCAAAGAAATGTAGATGCTGCATTTGAAATCAGGCAGCCTATGAGGAAGTGGTAAAGGCAAGAGAATATGGGTGGAGTACTTACAACATCTGTTTCCACTTGCATGTAACTGTACTTCAGTTCCCAGTTTACTGAGGGCTCTGTTGGGTTCTTGTGTGTAGGCCAACCATAAATATGGATTCATCATCTTGCATATCCCACAATGCTTTTTCCAAAATCTTGATTAAGAAACACAAGAGGAGAAAAAAATGGGGTGTTTGCCACTAATGCCAGATACAACCAAACCCACAGCCTACAGATAAACACCCTGTGTATTTTGAGATAAACTTAGAAGGAGGGGTAGGAAGAGAGGAAGGAAAAAGCTATGTGAATGTGCTCTCTCTCTCTCTCTCTCTATCTCGCACTTGCACGTGCGCTCTTACAACTTATCAGATAACCAAGATAGCTACTAAGTGACTAATGGTCAGGTCATGTATACCAAGTAGATACACTGAACAACAAGATGATTCATGTTCTGGGAGAGAGAGACAGCATGATATATTTAGAATGGCACAAAATTTTGAACTTATGTTCATTTCTGTAATTTTCCATGTCATATTTTCAGACCACGGTTGACCCCAGGTAACTGAAACTATACAAAGAGAAACCATGGACAAGGGGTGAATACTGTAAGTGATTTTTCAGAAGTGGTAGAAATAAAAATAATAGGTAGTATTTTTGAACTCTTACTGACATCAGACTTTATGACATCAGTCATTCACATAAATTATCTCACTTAAGCCTCTCAGGCAGGTGCTATCAGTACCTGCATTTTACAGAGGTGAAAGTTCACCTGTAAATTCTGTGGCATGATTGATCAATCCCTTCTCTTCAGTATATTTTCTTCACTGAGCATCCAGGACACTGTACTTTTTCATTTGCCTATCTCACTGCTTATTCCTTCTCAGCCTTCATTTTAGTCCCTCTTCTTCACCAAGACCTATTAAATTTTGGAGCACCCCAGGGATCAGTCCTTGGTTTTCTTCTATCTCTGTACAAACTTTCTTAATAAATGCCTTTATCAATATAACAATGACTCTCATATTTTTATCTTATGATCAACCTTTCTTTTGAACTTTACACTCATACAGGCAGCTGCCTACTTGACATGTCCATTTGATGCCTCACAGGCATCATAAACATAATATGTCAAAAAACGAAGTTCTCATCTTCTCTCACAAACAGGCCAGCAGAGGTCTTTCCCATTTCAGTAGATGGAAATTCCATCCTCCCAATTGCTCCTATGGAAAACCTTGATATCATCGTGGATCCCTCTCACACACACCACTTCCCTCTATCCCCCATAGCTGTCACCCCGGTTTGAGTCATCATCATCTCTTGATGGGATTATCACTACAGCCTCCCACTTGGTCATCTGGTCCTCAGACTTGCCTTTCAAGAGGCTATTCCTGCCCTGGCTGGGTTGCTCAGTTGATTAGAGCATCATCCCAATATACCGAAGTTGTCAGTTTGATCCCTAGTAAGGGCATATCCAAGAAGCAACCAAGCAATGTACAAGTAAATAAGTAAAACAACAAATTCTCTCTCTCTCTCATCAATAAAAATTAAAAAGTTATTTTTTTAAAAAGAGGCTGTTCCTAATACAGAAACCAGAATGATCTTCCTGAAATGTAACACAGATCATATCATTCCTCTGTTTAAACTCCTCCCAGGGATTCCCATTTCACTTTGACTAAATGCCAAAGTGCTTAAAGGGGCCAGTGAGGCCCTCTGCAAACAGGGTCTCATCCCTCACCCCTTCCATTCCAGCCACACTGGTCTCCATGGTGTTCCTTACACACTCCTGGGTTGTTTCTGCTCTAACGCATCGGCCTTGGCTCTTCCATCTACCTGAAACATTCTTCCTCCAGAAATCCACTTTGCTGACTACTTCACCTCTTGCAACTCTGTAGTCAAATGTCATTCCTTACCTTGTGTCCTATATCAAAAATGACAATCTGTCCCTCTCTTCATGCTCAAACCTCTTATTATGCTCTATTTTTTCTATATCATTTTATGGCTCTCCAACATTTTACATAATTTAACTATCTACTATGTTTTTAGTTAATTTTTTCTCCATCTTACTATAAATGTAAACTCCAAGAAAGGAAGGATTTTTGTCTGTTTTATTGACTAATATATCCCAAACACATAGAACAGTGCCTGAAATACCCATTTGTTGAATGAATGAGACACGGCGAGGTTATATACCTAGTTCTAAGTATTTTAATAACCCATTTGAGAAGCAAGCCTGAATAGTAAACACGTGTTTTCTCCATGTAGAGAAGCAGAACATAGCTCCATGCCACCTGTTTCGGCGGCCTCTGGGGGAGGTGTACCTGGCACCAGCACCTGCAGCCCTCCATAAAGAAGTAGCCTATGGCGACGTGTTGTGTCCGCCCATCACCTCCTCTGGAGTCAAGTCAAGTTCTCACCAGCTGTATCATTCGCAGAGCTGGGCATTGTCTTCTTTACCCAATTTACTTAGAGAATATAGTGCTGAGTCACAAGCAATATTTTTCCTTACAATGAGAAGCACTATAGAGTCTGTGATGTGCTTTTTTACATCTATGTGGGTTTGAAGATGAGTTCCTGGAAGTTGTAACTCACACATGCACACACATGCAAAAAAGCAATGTGAAATTCTGTGAATTGAATTTTCTATAATGAGGTTACTGAGCAAGGCTGAGCTGCCATCAGATATACCTTTAATAAAAGATGCCACAAAAGACTTGGCTCAGTACATTCTGAATTGCCAGTAACTGTAATTCTCACAGAGAAGCAAGTGACAGCTTCCTGCAGTAACTTCAGGGAGCTGATCTGCCCACAGTTGGATCTCACCAGGGTGAGCAGCATAAGGCTCTGGGCCATGTGTTTTTCATGTCCTCTGCTTAGTTAGTTAAACCCAAGCTGACCAATTGCAGAACCCATCTCTCACCCCAGTGGTAGACTGCCCTCCAAAGATTTGGGCTTCTGAGAGAAATCCAGATGACGTTCTCCCTGTCTTCTGTCACCAACCCAAATCCTGCCCTGGTCTCACATCTCACCTTCCCCAGTCCTCCCAGCATTGTAACCACATGGCTAGTCCCAACCTGCTGTCCTTGGAAAAGGGAAAGAGTAAAGACTAGATCACTCAGAGCTTGAAGCCTTGGTTTCCACAATTTGTTTTTTTCCCCTGAAAAACCAGATTTCTAAGACCCAATATCAGAAAATAAAAAGAAGGGAGCAAAAAAAAATAAACCAAAAAACCCACTCTGTGCCTCCTGGAACATTTATCAAATTTGCCCACACAAACAAGTATTGTACTTAGATTTACAGCTCCATCTCTAAAAATTGGACAATTTACTTTAATGACAAGAGTTAGCTAAATAGAATGCTAGAAGATGAAAAAGATTTTACTCTATGCCAGTGATTAAATTATTTCAATGCTGTGTTTTTTTGGTTGCAAAAAATAAAGTCAGCTAAAAAGTATATATAAAAATAATAAATTTCAATCACAGTGATCATCTTTTCTTACGGAAATCATTTATCCACAGGAACCCACTTTAAAATTGGGCATATTCCATGGTAGCCTGTATTTCCTCGTTCACAGTGGTGTAACTGTCCCAAAAAGGTGACTTTGTAGTAAATGTACCTGAACTTGTTGAAATCTTGCTTCCCTTGACATCCAGGCCGCCACATTCTCCAGGTTTTCCTTTCACCTCCCTGGACATTTTTCAGGCTCACTTCTGGTCCCTCTTATTGCCCTGTTTCTAACCACTGAATTGACTTCCACTGATTTAGTTCTTAAACATTTTCTCTACCTTCATTCTCTCCAGTGATTATCTCAGCCAGTCATTACAAAGCCATCTACATGCTGATGTCTCCTGCTATCTATCTCCAGCCCAGAACTCTCTCCTGAAATCTATACTCTTCTAAAAGAAAGGCTTAATTGACATCTCCATTTGGCTATCTAATAGGCATATCAAATTTAACATTCCCCAAAGTAAACTCCCAGAGCTTCCTTATAGTCCCCGCCCAACAGTCTTCATCATCTCAGTAAATGGCAACTCCATCATCTAGTTGCTTAATCTAAAATCTTTCTGTCATAATACCCCACATTAGTCATCCAGTAAATCCCACTGGATCCATATTCAAATTGCGTCCAGAATTCAAACATTTCTCACCACCTCCTCTGCTGGATGAAGCCGTTATCTTCTTTTTCCTGGATTATTGCAAATAGCTCCCTGGCTGGTTTTCCTGATTCTACTATTGCCCCTTCTACAAACTATGCTCTCAGTGGTTCTCACGGTATGGTCCTAGATCAGCAGCATCAGCATGACCTAGGGACTTGCTAGAAATGCAAATTCTTCTGTACCACACCAGACCTACTTAATCAGAAACTCTGGGGATGGGCCCAACAACAAGCCCTCCAAGGTGATTGTGGTGCATACTCAAGCGTGAGACCCACTACTCTACAGAACTCTTTAGCCATAATGACCCTTTAAAAATGTGAATTAGATCACAGTCACCTCTCTCTTCAAAATTCTCCAGGGGTTTTGCAACTCATTAGGGTAGGAGTCTGAATTCTCATGGTGGCCTGCAGGATCCACCATAACCCTTTTCCATTCCCACCATGGCTATAACCACCTCACTGTTCTTTCTTTACCCACTGTGCCTGGGCCATTCTGGCCTCTTTGCTCTGCCTCAGGCCCTTTGTACCTGCTCCTTCCTCCTCCTGGAATACCCTTCCCTCTCCTTCCTTTCCACCACAAGTTTCCCTTCCTCCTCTTCTTTTGGTCTCTGTTCAAATGTCAATTTGTCAGAGGGGCTTTCCCTAGCTACCCTCTTTAAAATAACCACTCCCACTCCCTGTGTTCCTTTCTCCCCTTTACTTGACATTATTTTTCTCCATTGTGCCCATTACCATCTGGCATAGGCTATACATTGCTTGTTTATTTGTTTAAGCGTCATTGTGCCTCTCAAGACACATGCTCTATGCGGCAGGGATCTGTATCTGTAGTGTCTATTGCTGTACCGCCAGAGCCCAGAACCATGCTAGCCTATGGTGGGTCTGCACAAATATTTGTTGAATAAGTGAATGACAGTCAAAGCATTCCTCTGGGGAGATGACACATTTATTCCAAAATATTGCCATTGCTCAAAATGATTTTTTTGAGAAAAGGAAACCAGTGAGGGGGCTATTTGCAATAATCCTGGAGAAAGATAATGATGTCTTCGATTAGAACAGGTGATAGCACAGGAGGTGGTAAGAAGCAGTTGGCTTCTAGATACAATTTGAATGTAGATCCAATGGGTCAAGGTCAATTTACAGGTCACATAAGGAAACCAGTCTAAGTATTTAAAAGAGACTTGTGCTTTAAAAAAAGTAAAAAATACAGTTTCTCAGGTTTATCACACACATTATTCACTAGTCCCAGAATCATACGACATTTGGCTATTGCAGAAATCAGATTTCCCCTTGAAAAGTGAAACAAAGAATCACTGCAGACATTCAGAGGCTCTGAATGTGATTCCCTATATGATAAAAGAATAACTCTGATTTTTATTGAGCATATTTTTATATTTGTGTGATTTAATCCTCACAGTAATCATCTGAGGTCCTTGTTATTAACCTCATTTTTCAGAGGAAAAAAAATGAGGCTCAGAGAGAGGTGAGCTAATTTCCTCCAAGCTCCCAGCTGCAGAGCGGGGGAACTGAAATGCAGGCCAGTTCACACATTTTCTTGATGGGTAAGAGCAACATTCTGGGAATAAGCGTACATGCTTCCTAGAAGAGAACAGTCATTTGGGCATTTCAGTATGTCTCATTTTCATCTCTCTCAGCTCCATATGCACATCTCCCAAACACAGCTTCCCCAGAAAGTCGGAGCCCTGCGGCAAAAACAAGATGTCACCAGGATGAATGTTACCGGGACTTTAAGGCTGGTTCTGTTTTCCTATTGCTCTGGCTGGGAAACGGAGCCTCCTTTCAATGGCCGGGGCCCTGGGTCAGGTGGTGCAGTTCCTCCAGACACTGTTTCCAGTGTCCCCAGAGAAACCGTTGCCATTGCCATGGGGATTTGATGCTTTCCAGGGCTATGCAGCCAGCATTGTCACAGGACAAGGAACTATTGTTCCGGTAGAAATAGAGGGTGTTTCTCACTGGGGATTGGGGTTTGAATAAGGATTCACATTTCAACAATGCCTCCTTTTGTAAAAATGCGTGATTTTTTTCAGACTCAGATCACAGACTCCTAACAACTGTTTCTCCTACAGTGTTTCTAAAGAATGTTAGGTATGTGCTCCTGGGTGTTAGACACTCACGAAATAAACATCTCGTTGCATGTTAACATGAAGGCTCTGTGCTGTTGGAGCAGTCTCTGGGATTGCCACGGCAGAGAGGAGGGGGTGGATGAGTGGAGGGAGCGAAGGGTTCACAGGTAGAAACTGGCACTCCTGGAGAGTGGGTTTAATGCAGCAGACACTTTAGATGTGTCATCCCGAGTAACCCTCACAAGCACCCGAGCAGATATTATGCGAGTTTTACATATGAGGAATGTAATTAGGTGACTGGAGCAAAATGACACAGCTGGTGAGAGTGGAGTCTGGGATGGGTTCCCAGATCTCACTCCAACCTGTTCTCTTTCCATTTCCTGTTCCATGCTCCCTCGCTAACCTTTTAAATCTTCGGGCTTCTCAAATGAGCCGCCTGTCAGGAAGAGTCCAGAAGGTGGTGCTTGTCAATGCCTCCACCACTGGGCATGTCACACAATAGGGAAAAAAAAAGTCCTCATTTAATATTGTGGACAGGTTATTGGAAACTGATTTTTTAAAATTTTTATTATATTTTTTCCATTACCATTTTGTCCTCTTATGCCCTCCTTCCCCCAGGAATCACCACACTGTTGTCCGTGTCCTGAGTGCTTTTCCCATTTTGTTCAGTCCCTTCAACCCCTAAGCACCACCACCCTGCCCCCACTCGCTGTCATCTGCTCTCCATCTATGAGTCTGGCTTTGTTTTGCTTGTTAGTTCAGTTTGTTCGTTAGATTCCACATATAAGTGAAATCATATGGTATTTTTCTTTTTTTGACTAGCTTATTTCATGTAGCATAGTGTTCTCCAGGTCCATCTATATCGTTGCAAAGGGTAAAATCTTCTTTTTTATAGCCGAGTAGAATTCCATTGTGTACATGTCCCATAGTTGTTTTATCCACTCATCCATTGGTGGGCACTTAGGCTGCTTCCATGTCTTGGCAATTGTAAATAATGCTCAATGCACACAGTGGTGCTTACATTCTTTTGAATTAGCATTTGGGGTTCCTTCGGATATATTTCCAGAAATGGGATCACCAGGTCAAAAGGCAGATCCATTTTTAACTTTTGGAAGTAACTCCATACTGTTTTCCACAGTGGCTGCACCAGTTTGTATTCCTACCAACAATGCAAAAGGGTACCCCTTTCTCAATATCCTCACCAATGCTTGCTGTTTGTTGATTTATTGATGACAGCCATTCTGACAGTTGTGAGATGGTATCTCATTGTGGTTTTAATTTGCATTTCTCTGATGATTAGTGACATTGAGCATATTTTCATATGTTTATTGGCCATCTGTATATCCTCATTGGAGGAGTGTCTATTCAGGTCCTTTGACCATTTTTTAATCGGGTTGTTTGTTTTTCCGGTGTTGAGTTTTGTAAGTTCTTTAGAAATGTTGGATATTAACCCCTTTATCAGGTGTATCGGTGAATATGTTCTCCCGTTCTGTGGGTTGTCTTTTTATTTTGTTGATGTTTTCCTTTACTGTGCAAAAACTTTGTAGTTTGATGAAGTCCCCTTTGTTTGTTTTTTCTTGTTTCCCTTGCCTGGGGAGATATATCCAATAAAAAAATTTCTTCAAACAATGTCCGAGATTTTGCTGCCTGTGTTTTCTTCAAAAATTTTTATGGTTTGGGGCCTAACATTTATTTCTTTGATCCAATTTGAATGTATTCTTGTGTATAGTGTAAAAGGTGGTCTAGTTTCATTTTTCTGCATGTATCTGTCCAACTTTCCCAACAACATTTATTGAATAAACCCTCGTTAGCCCACTGGAAGTGCTTGCTTCCTCTGTCAAATCTTAATTGACTATAAAGGTATGGGTTTATTTCTGGGCTCTCTGTTCTGTTCCATTGATCTATGTGTCTGTTTTTATGCCAGTATGAAGCTGTTTTGGTTAATATGGCCTTATAGTATAGTTTGATATTAGGTAGCATGATTCCTCTGACTTTGTTCTTCTTTCTCACGATCACTGTTGCTATGCGAGGCCTTTTGTGGTTCCATCTAAATTTTTGTAATATTTATTCCAGTTCTGTGAAATACATCATTGGAGTCTTGATAGGAATTGCATTGAACCTATAGATTGTTTTGTGTAGCATGGACATTTTAATGACATTAATTCTTCCTATCCATGAACATGATATGTGCTTCCACTTATTTGTATCTTCTTCAATTTCTTTCTTCAGTGTCTTATAATTTTCTGAGTACAGGTCTTTTACATCCTTGGCTAGGTTTATTCCTAGGTATTTTATTCTTTTTGAAGCAATTGTGAATGGGATTGTTTTCTTAATTTCCCTGTTAGTTATTGAGCATATAAAAATGCAACTGATTTCTGGATATGAATTTTATATCCTGCTACTCTGCTGAATTCATTTATCAGTTCTAGCAGTGTCTTTGTGGAAACTTTAGGGTTCTCTCTGTGCAGTATCATGTCATCTGTAAATAAAGACAGCTTTATGTCTTCCTTTCCAATTTAGATGCCTTTTATTTCTTGTCTTATCTTATTGCTATGGCTAGGAGTTCCAGTACTCTTTTGAATAAGAGAGGTGAAAGTGGACATCCCTGTCTTATTCCCAATCTTAAGGGGAACGCATGGCAGTTTTTTCTCTTTGACTATGTTTCTGGAAGTGGGTTGTCATACACGGCCTCTATATTGTTTAGATATGTTCCTTCTATTCCCACTTTGCTGAGAGGTTTTGTCATGAATGGGTGATGGATTTTATCAAATGCTTTTTCTTCATCTATTGATATGATCATGTGGTTTTAATTCTTCATTTTGTTTATATGGTATATCGCATTTATTGATTTGTGAATGTTGTACCAATCTTGCATTCCCAGAATAAATCCCACTCAATCATGCTGTATTTTTTTGACATCGCTGTATTCACTTTGCTAATATTTTGTTGAGAATTTTAACATCTATGTTCATCAGGGATATTGGCCTATAATTTTCTTTCTTTGTAGTGTCTTTCTCTGGTTATAGAATTAGGGTAATGCTGGCCTCATTAAATGAGTTTGGGATCTCTCCCTCCTCTTGAATTGTATGAAATAGTTTGAGAAGAAGAGGTGTTAGTTCTTCTCAGAATGTTTGGTAAAATTCACCTGTGAAGCCATCTGGTCCAGGACACTTGTTTGTTGGGAGTTTTTGATTATTGCTTCAATTTCATTAGGTGTAATCTGTCTACTCAGATACTCTGATTCTTCCTGATTTACTTTTGGAAGATTGTATGGTTCTAGGAATTTATCCATTTCATCCAGGTTGTCCAGTTTATTGGCATATGATTGTTCATAATATTTTCTTACGATCCTTTGTATTTCTTTGGCGTCAGTTGTTATTTCTCCTCTTCCATTTCTCATTTTATTTATTTGGGTCCTTTCTCTTTTTTTCTTATGAGTCTTGCTAATGTTTGTCAATATTGTTTATCTTTTCAAAGAACCAGCTCTTGGATTCATTGATCTTTTTTGTATTTTTTTTTATATCTTTCACTTATTTCTGCTCTTATCTTTATTCTTTCCTTCCTTCTACTCACTTTGGGCTTTGCTTGGTGTTCTTTTTCAAGTTCCTTTAAGTGTGAAGTTAGATTGTTTTTCTGAGCTTTTTCCTGTTTTTTTGAGATAGGCCTCAAAATGCTATGACTTTTCCTCTTAGGATTACTTTCCCAGTGTCCCACAGATTTTGGGTTGTTGTGTCCTAATTTTCATTTGTTTAGAGGTATCTTTTGTTTTCTTCCTTAATCTCATAGTTGACCCATTCATTGTATAATAAACATATTATTTTGCTTCCATGTCTTTACATGTTTTTCAGTGTTCTTGTGATTGATTTCTAGTTTCATGGTATTGTGGTCTGAGAAGATGCTTGATATGATTTCAATCTTCTTAAATTTACTGAGACTTGTTTTGTGTCCTAACATGTGGTCTACCCTAGAAAACTTTTCATGTACACTTGAATATTCTCCTGCTTTGTATGTATATTCTCCTGCTTTGGGGTGAAATGCTCTGGAGACATCAATTAAATCCATTTGATCTAGTATGTCATGTAAGGCTGCTGTCTCCTTGTTAATTTTCTGCCTAGATCTATCCGTTGAAGTCAATGGGGTGTTAAAATCCGCAACTGTGCCTGTATTTCTGTTGATCTCTCCCTTATGTCCATCAAGATTTTCTTTACATATTTAGATGCTCCTATGATGGGTTCATAAATGTTTACTAGGGTTATATCCTCTTGTTAGATTGTTCCCTTTATCATCATGTAGTGTCCTTCTTTGTCTTTTATTATAGCCTTGGTTGTAAAGTCTATTTTGTTGAGTATAAGTCCTGCTACTCCAGCTTTTCTTTGCTTTTCCATTTGCATGAAACATCTTTTTTCCAACCTTTTACTTTTAGTCTGTGTGTCTCTTTTGATCAGAGATGGGTCTCTTGGAGGCCGTGTGTAAATGAGTCTTGTTTTCTTATCCATTAAGCAACCCTATGTCTCTTGGTGGGAGCATTTAAGCCATTTACATGTCAGGTGATTATTGATAGATATGTATTTAGTGCCATTTTATTGTTAGACTGTTTTCCTCTGTTTTTTCTTCTTCTTTCTTTTTCTTCTTCTTCTTTTTTTTTTACCAAGCACAATTTTTTTATTACTTTTTAAAATATATTTTATTGATTATGTTATTACAGTTGTCCCATTTCCCCCGCTTTATTCCCCTCTGCCCTGTACACCCCCTCCCACCCACATTCCCCCACTTTAGTTCATGTCCATGGGTCATATATATGAGTTCTTTGGCTTCTACATTTCCTGTACTATTCTTAACCTCCCCCTGTCTAGTTTATGCCTACCAATTATTCTTCTTATTCCCTGTACCTTTTCCCCCTCTCTCCCTACCCACTCCCCTGATGATAACCCTCCATGTGATCTCCATTTCTGTGATTCTGTTCCTGTTCTAGTTGTTTGCTTAGTTTGTTTTTGTTTTAGGTTCAGTTGTCAATAACTGTGAGTTTGTTGTCATTTTACTGTTCATATTTTTAATCTTTTTCTTAGATAAGTCCCTTTAACATTTCATATAATAAGGGCTTGGTGATAATGAACTCCTTGAACTTGACCTTATCTGGGAAGCACCTTAATCTGCCCTTCTATTATAAATGATAGCTTGGCTGGTTAGAGTAATCTTGGATGTAGGTCCTTGCCTTTCATGACTTTGAATACTTCTTTCCAGACCCTTCTTGCCTGCAAGGTTTCTTTTGAGAAATCAGCTGACAGTCTTATGGGAACTCCTTTGTAGGTAACTGTCTCCTCTTCTCTTGCTGCTTTTAAGATTCTCTCCTTATCTTTAATCTTGGCTAATGTAATAATGATGTGCCTTGGTGTGTTCTTCCTTGGATCCAACTTCTTCGAGACTCTCTGTGCTTCCTGGGCTTGTGTGACTTTTTCCTTCACCAGATTAGGGAAGTTTTTAGTCATTTCTTCAATTAGGTTCTCGATCCCTTGCTCGCTCTCTCTATTCCTTCTAGTATTGTCATGATGTAGATGTTTTTATGCTTCATGTTGCCCAAAATGCTTCTCAAGCTTTCCACATTTTTTAAAATTCTTTTTTCTTTTTGCTACTCTGGCTGGGTGGTTTTTTCTACCTTGTCTTCCAAAGTACTGATTCTATCCTCTGCTTCATCTAATCTACTGTTTATTCCTTCCAGTGTATTATTTATCTCAGATACTGCATTCTTTATTTCTGAGTGGTCCTTTTTTATGGTTTCCATGTCTTTTTTCATGTTGTTGAGTATGCTTATAATCATTACTCTAAACTCTCTATCTAATAAATTGCTTGCCTCCATTTCATCTAGTTATTCTGGAGAATTCTCCTGTTCTTTTGCTTGGGATCTGTTTCTTTGTATTCCCATTTTGGCTGCTTTTTTGTATTTTCCACCTTAGATATTAAACTAATCAATTGTCAAACTGATCAGTTGTTAATCTATTCAAGTTGTAACAGCAGTTGGCTTAAGCACCACAAGGTGGGGCTGAGTGCTTCCTGTGGGTGGAGCTATTGCTTCCCCTCAGGCTGATGCCAACTTCAAGGGGACTGCTCTACCTGAGAAAGATGGATTCTGCAGTATGGGGAATGACTCAGCACAGGTATCCTTGTAGCTGTTCCTTCAGTTCTCTCTCCTGAGTCACCAGCCCCAGACTCTCCTCAAGTGTCTCTAGCTCACTGCACCATCCCTCTGCTGGAGCCCAGAGTAAGTGGCCACAAATGAAATTTTGTGCATTGGCCCTTTATGAGGCTCTCTGCATCTCCAGCTATTTCTCCGTGGCAGACAGAAACTCTACTGCTTTTCATAGCTGGATGTTATCTGGGTTCCTTTCTGGCTCTAGTGCTATAGGCTGGAGAGCCCAGCTTGGGGTTTAGACCCCACACTTCTCAGGGGGAACACCCTGGTCACTGAAATATCCTTTCGGAACTTCAGCTGCCACCGTGGGAGCTCAGCCCGCCCTCTTGCTCCTTCCCCACACTCCCTACCAGTCATATTGTGGTGAAGTGGTTTCTTCCATCTGTCCGTGGTTATAAAGCTTCTCTCCAGCTAGTGTGTTATTCTTGATCATTTATCTACAATTTAGTTGTAATTCCAGATTTGTCCTGGGAGGAGGTTAGTGTAGCTTTCATTTACTCCTCCACCATCTTGGAACTCTGGAAACTGAGATTTTAAGAAAGTGACATTAAAATTGGTAACGGAAACCAGTTTTACCATAAGGTGAGAGTTAGTTCCTATAGCATAAATCAGGCCACAAATATATCATCAAACTTCTAAATAAAGACCCAAAATACTTCTAACATTAAACACTGAATTAAATGTGAGCTATGCTGACATCCAAGAAAGATTAATAAAAGCAAGGAAGATAATGATTTTCCAATCCACTTACTCCAGTTCCTGGTCTTGGGTGGCCAGTGCCTCTTCTGGCAGCTCAGGACACAGTGGAATCCCACCCTAGACAGGATGTCCTTCCATCACACCCACACCTGCACTTACTCAGATTGAGACAATTTAGATATGTCAATGAACATCATGCACACATCTTTGGGATGTAGGAAGAAACTGGAGTTCCTGGAGAAAACCCATGCAGTCATGGGGAGAACATGCAAACTCCACACATATAATGGCCCTGACAGGAAACTGATTTTCTTTTATCATAAACATTATAATAAAAAGGCATTAATTGAGGACCTGCTGTATTCAATAAAAATTAAAATTTCCCCTCTCTGTCTTCTTTCTGCATCATCTCATCTTATCTTTTTAAATTTTTCTTTCTCTTTTTCTT
>VMDR010017251.1:9338-20391 GCA_007922815.1 Macrotus californicus | reverse complement strand
CCCACAGATACTGCAATTCCTACGTAAACCAGCGTAGTGATTAAAATGGCTAAGAGTGTTCCTTTGGGGATGGCTGACTGAGGGTCCTAGAAGACAAGAAGATTTTTTTAAGTACACCTTTAAAAGTAAATATATGTACACCATTTTAATATATGATCAATGCAGTGCTAGTATAATCAACATGGTACTTACTGCAAGATCACCTGAGATATTTGCTCCAGCCAGAATACCAGTCGCAGCAGGAAAAAAGATGGCGAAGACAGAGAAAAAAGTCTCTTCCTCTCGAAAATCTGGCCCAAAGTTCTCAGTAAATATTTCAGCTGTAGAGAACAAAATGTTCTTGGCAATTAACAGAGAGCAGATTAGACCATAGTAATTTAGGTCATGAGTAAGTGGTATGTAGAGTCCCTGCCATTTCTTCAGTTCTAATAACTGATAAACTCTTTAATATTTACTAAGCACATACTGGTATTCCTCTTTTCTTATATGAGGGAACAGTTTACAATCAAAATGAGGATTTGACCTCGGATATCCCCTACTAGTGTTTACCTTAATACTCAAGTTTCAGTCACCCCTAACCTGACTGTTAACACTAGTCCAAAGGTAAATCAAAGAGTGGATAAACCCCACAATCTCACAAGTCAAAGAAAGGAGGTAGGAAAACAAAAGGGGCTTATATTAATCTGGAACCATTTTTTTCCTCACCCAACTTAAATTCTATCTGCACAGCTTTCTCTGTTTCCTAGTGGTGACTTGTTTGATTTTTTAGGCTATTTTAGGGGCTTCCAGATAATTTTAGCTAAAGCAAATTAGGAAAAGGTCCTTTCCATTTCAACAATAATGAAAGTTTCAACTAGTCCTACTGTTTCCATCTATTCTGATAGTCCTGACACTAAAACAACCAATTAACTGTCATTTACTCACCCATCCATTCAATATTTAAGTATCTACAATGTGCCAGGTCCTGCACTGAAGCCATCTAGTATGTCAAGAGATACAACAGCAAGAAGCGAGACAATGTTCCTCTCTTTGTGGGACCTGAGAGTATCAATGGGGAGCTGCACAGTTTAAAAACACACGTCATTGTGAGCAGCAGTAAATGTATTGATGGAAACAGGGTCTTGTGATAAAAAACGAGAGAATCTAATTCATTGTGGTTACAGAAAGCTAAAGAGCTGTAACTGAGGAGACAATACTTAACAAACAGACTTTACTGAGCCAGAATCAGCCAGGAAAGTGATGATTAGAGGAAAGGTTACACCAGGAGTAAGAAATGACATTTATAAAGGCCCAGAGGTAGGAAAAAGGCTTAGCTCTTTTAAGGAATTAAAAGAATATAAAGCTCTTATACAGTAAGGAGGGAGAATAAAATCAGGTTGGTGAGATCAGTGGGGGTGAAACAACGCAGACTTTTAAAGGTGTTTAGAATTTATCCTAAATATAATGAAAAGCCAGTGTGGGCTTAGACACATGCAAACCATATGATGTGATTAAGGATTATGTGGATGCTGTGTGGACAGTGGACCGAAGGCATCAGCATCTGAAGCAAGAAGACCAACTGGGTGGTTACTCCAGTGATTCAATCTCTGAGGGGAGAGTAATATCCTGATTGGAGAAAGATTAGAAAGGAAAGGGGTGAGTAGGAAACATTGAGACCCTGGCTTCTTCCACGTACTTAAGTGGAAATCCTGAGGAGGATTAGGTAGGAGAGACATCAAATAAGCAGTTATGTAAGCCTAGAGTTTAAAAAAGAAATCCAGGAATAGAAACATGCCAGTCTCTTATAGCATCTGGAGCCACTAAGAAACACATCATCAAAGGACAGAATATAGTTAGAAGGCCCAGGACGAGACTTGTGCAACTCTGACATTTAGAGGATAGGAAGAAGAGAAGGCTTAACAGGAGTGACAGACAGTGACCAGTGTGACATAAAACAAGAAAAGCATTTCAAGGAGAATGGGACAACTAAGTATAATGTTGCTGAGAAGCAGAGGACTAAAATACTGCACACTGGATCTAGCACCATGTGGTAGTCATCTTGACAGACAGAAGGCAGAGAAAGGTTTAAAGTAAGGAAATAAAGTCATTTGGTAAAAGTATGATGGGAATAGGCTATGCAGTCTCCAAGTAACCCACCACAGATTACAGATTATTTCATTACAAAGAAGAAAATGGCAATTTCACAATAAAGAAACCTCCAAGGTACCACTCTAAGTCATCGATGTTAAAACCATCACTGATGAGGAAAAATGACCTCATGTCAGTGTCCTAATGAAATAAACTAAGGAAAACATATTGTTCAGGTAGTGTTCCTGGAAAACACAAATTACCTGAGTCCATACAAACACATCGATGAATACAACTGGATGGAGTTCTCCAAAACAAATGGCCCGTACTCTTGAGAAATGTCAATACGAAAAGCAAAAAAAGGCTAAGGAGCTGTTCCAGATTCAAGGAGATTGAAGATTATGTACAGAACCATTTAAATAAAGAATAAAGAGACATGACAACTGAATGCAACACATGATCATGACCTGGATCCTGGAACAGGAAGAAAAAGTTGTTGTAAAGATTTTTATAGAAACGATTGGAAAAATTTATATACAGACCATATTTTAGATATTAGCCCTGTGCCACAGTTAAACTTCCTGAACTGTCCTTTTCCTTATAGGTATGTGCTTACATACAATGTTTAGAGGTAAAGCCATGATTCCTCCAACTTCTCTCAAAAGGTTTAGCAATCATAATAATAGCAATTAGATATATGTGAAGTGATAAAACATATGTGGCAAAAGATGGAATATAAAAGCATTCTTCAATGGTGAATCCAGGTGAAGGATGTAAGGGATTTTTTGTACCAAGTTTTCAAGTTCTCTGTAAGTTTGAATTATTCTGAAATAAGGAGTAAGTGAGAGATACAGATTTGAGAAATTTGTCTATGAAAGGGAACTGAAAAATGAGGTGGTACTTGGCTGAGAATAAAGATAGGAGATATCACTTTCAAGGATGGGAATTATTAGAGCAAGTTCTTAAGCTTATATGGAGTAAGAGTTTTGATACACAGAAGCAAATAATTATGAAAGAATAAATGCCTTTGAGAAAATAAAAGAAATAGGATCCAGAATACAGTAGAGGGACTGGTCTTTAGTGAACCCTCACACTGCCTCAGTACGAGAGGAGAACCCGGCAGTATCAGCCACCAGAAAAGAAAAGTCACATTCCAAAGTGTACTTAGATTTATTTACGTCCGACTGAAATAGGCCCAGATGTGCTAGTTAAATGCAACATAAATTATTACTATTCTAGCTAATTATGTCACACTTTTATGAAGCTGCCAAGTTGGAAGAGAAGAGGGGAAGATACAGACAGATCCTTTAGGAAATAACAGCAAGTAAATTCCACCAGTGGTGACAATGAGATGCAGAATGAAAAGGGTTACAGAAGATGAAAACTGTGGAAAACTCTCACACAATTAGTAATGCAAACTGTAGAAAAACTGTAACTGCAATTACACAGAAACTAATATTTCTAGTTACTTTCTGTCTCACAAATACAACTACTAAAAGAACAAAAAAGCCGTGTCAGAACAAAAGTTACCTTTCACTTACAGATTCCCAAAATTAGGACAGAATTAAAGCACCTTTTTTCAGTACCACTGATTTTTTTTTTTACATTCTATTATCTTTTGTTGCTAATAATGAAATGGTAAGATAAATAAAAGTGATTTTTTTACTCTAATTGTAACATATATAAAAAAATACAAAACTAAATTGAATTGTCAATTAGTCACTATATCAAACTCAATTACATCACAAAATATCTAAAATATACTAATAAAATGGTATTTACTAATAGAATGGTATAATATGCACCTTTAAAAATATTCTATCTTTTTTACTTACATTTATAACCAAAGAAACCTTTGGGCTTCTTGCTCTCCAATGGGATAAATGTTCCTATGATGAAATCAGCAATAGCAAGTAGCAGAATCACCAAAAGAACAATCTGAGCCTGGAATTTTAAACATTAAAAATCAAAATCAAATCTCTTATGTTATAAATTGATTCAGTTCCTGTGGAATATAACTCCCATGGGGGAAAGAACTTCTGTCTTGCTTCCTCAGGGCCTCAAACAATGCCAAGCACCGAGAAGGTGTTTCGTAAACTTTTATTAAATGAACAATCTTTAAAGTACTATCCTAGAATGTTCAATACAGTGGGGAAAAAATGAATACCAAAAGTAGGATGATGCCATATATATTTTAAATGAATTAATGATGTGCATGCCTTCCCCCAAATCATAAAGCACTATACGTAAATTCCGTAACACTGCAGGCTTTTCATTCCATGTATCGTTCTTTCCTGTCCCCTCCACCTGACAGTACAATCTTGAGACACGGACAACACATTTGCTACAAACCCAAGTTTTAGACCAAGTCCAAACCTCATGTTGATTCTGTGACAGCTATCTGGAGAGAAGGAAAAGTATAAAAAGAAGACAACACTCAGGAGGGGATTCAAGTAGCAATGGGACTGGAAGACAGGAACCATCTGCAAGAACTACCATTTCTTCTCTTTCACTCTTCTTCTGTTTCATTGTTTTACCAGGATATAACTGACACATAACAATATACCGTATTTTGCCGTGTATATGTGCACTTTTTGCCCAAATTTTTGAGGGAAAAATAAGGATGTGCATTTATACATGGATAGTACTAACTCCGTTCTTATATAAATGTTTTCAATTCTTTTATTTATTCTTGTGCAACCAGAAAGTGTAACCAGAAAGCAAGGATGATATCGGTATGCAAAGTAATGCCCTGGAATACAATAATGGTTTTGTTTCTAAATATAAATAAATTGAATTAAAAATGAAAAGGAAAGATTTTTTCCTGAAAGTCTGGGCCAAAATTGTGGGTGTACATTATACACAGGAGCACATTACACATGGCAAAATATGATATTAGTTTAAGGTGTACAACATAATTATCTGATATTCATATATATTGCAAAATGATCACAAGAAGTTTAGTTAACATCTGTTACTACACAGGTACAATTTTTTTCTATGATGAGAACTTTTAAGATACATTCTTTGAACAACTTCAAATGCACAGTGCAGTATTAACTGCTGTCACCATGACTGACAACACCTCCCATGCCTTACTATGCAGCTGCACGCCTGTACCTTCTAACCCCTCTTCCTGCCTCTGCCACCCCTGCCTCTCCTCTTCCACTCTCAGCCTCCCAATAAAATTGAGCAGATACTCACAAAAAACTGTGAAATCTGTGGGAATAAGGACCACTTATATAGTAATGCCCCAAGTAGTACTGAAATTCTTTTTAGTAAAGTCAATTTGTTAAGTGCATAAGTAAATGGTTTAATTTTGTACTAATGACTTACCTACCATGAAAAACTTATTTTTTTGGATTGTCCTAATTTTTGTCTGGTAAATATTATCATAGCTTCATCTATAACACAAACATGTGATTTTATAAAATCTACAAAGTAAACACTAAAAAATCTGAAGCAACTGAGATGCTCAGCAGCATCTTTGCGAATATGCATCACTCAGGAAACAAAAGCTGTACTGTGCAGTGTATTCTCTCAAAGATACAGAAATATACAGCAGTGGACAAAAACATATTTACAGTTGTTCATGTGGAAAAGACATGCAGGTTATGATCACTACAGTAGCAATGGCACAGTGCACTTAGGTACAATCTCTTAAGTGCTCAAAAAGCCAGTATTCATTAATGATAATACAAGAATAAAGTCTGTGTTTCATGCAAACCTACTTTTGTCCACCCCTGTATTTGGGTGCTTTGTCTACATATTAATATCTGAATGAATTCAGCAGTTTCTTCCAGAAGCAATGGTACTGGATTAGACAGTCGTGATTTCTGAGACTTCAACAGCCAGGAACAAGATTAGCTTCTCTAAACCTTAATGGCACTAAATTGAATTTTATTGCCCCCATGTTAATTTTTGAAATTGAACTTGTGAATAAATTACAAAGCCCACAGTTTAATTTGGACTACCTAATATACTGATCTCAGCATTTCTATATAATGTGAATCACAGAAAGGGGTTGAGGGGAGGTAGGAAGTAAAAAATGTAAAAAGTACTTGTTTAACTGGATCCTAGACTGACGGCCACCTCCACATAGCCCCTGTCTTGTCAGTTAGAAAGTGACCTCACACATGAATCTCTCTGAGAATGACCACTTAGGGACTTCGAAAATCTAAAAATGTTACTACACTTCATAGCATTCCTAAAACAAAATCTGTAAAAGTTCATACATTAAATATTTCCAGATATTCCAGGGATATCATTACTTACTTTTGCTTCCCACTCCATTCCGGCTACTGAGATGCCTAGGAGGACCACCACTGTAATGGCTCCAATAATCCGGATGTCATTGATGTCATCGATCATAAAAAGGGAATGCTCCTAGCAAAGAAAAATTATAAATGTCAGATCAAGATTAGTTGTTTTAGGTAAACTCTTTAAATTCTTTTGAAACATTTTAGAGCTATCATAGTGCCTTACATGTAGAAATTGAATAAATGTCTATTTAATAAATGAACAGGATGACCCATGTAAAGTATCTGATGACATCAAAATATGATCAAACTAATGCTACATTTAATCAGATGCAGTAAATCAAAAAAGGAATTCCTAACAGTAAATAAAAATCATAATATGACTAAATCGTACAACAGGTAGGATTTTCTTGAGTTACATAGCAGAAACATTTTGCATTCGTTGTGGTTAGTGAACTTGTGCTTGAAATGGTCTTTTAGTTTGCACAAAGGTAAGAGATGAATGCACTTTCATGCAGTTGTCCAAATGTACTGTTCCCATTCTATGAGCAAAAAAGTATTTGTGGTTTAGTATCAATGAAATTGAAAACATATACTACAATAAAAAATCTGCAAAACACCCATAAACTAAATTAATAAAAGAGTAAGAACTTGACCGTATTATTGCTCACTTACAGCCCTCCTTTCCTGCATCCTTTTGGCCTACACAGATGAGGGCAGTGCCGACCTAAGTGCCACTGTTTTCAGATCTGACACTTCCCAATGCACCACACACTCTTGCAGAAGCGTTTCAGCAAGCTAACACCAACTGGCCGTTGAGGTTCCTCTCATTCGGTAATACTGAATCCTGCTTTTCTTCTACTGCTTTAACTATACACATCCAGTGATTCTTTCAAACAAGTTCTCTCCGAAACTTTGGAACGGTATTATCAACTACTTTCTGGCCAGCTCTACTTAGATACCCTGCTGGTTCCTCAAATTAGACATCTAAAACCAAACTGTCCTGTGTTCTCTATCTCAAGTGAAGGCCATTGCCTTCCATCCAAATCCCCAACTCAGAAATCTGTGCATAAATCTGAAGTCCTGCTCTCCAGTTTCCCCCCCCCCCATTATCATCAGCCCACTTGTTCAATGTCTTTAACATCTGTCAAATTCACCCACACCTCTCCAGCCCCTCCTCGTTTTCTTACCATACGCTACATCTCCTCTCCCAGGATAGCTACAGCAACCTTTTAAGTGGTCTCCATTGCCAGTTGTGTTCCCTCAATCCATTCTCTACACTGTGGTCAGATATTTCATTAGGTCCTATCATGGTATCTCATCAAGTCATGGTCCTCAACTCCAATCCAGATAGACCTAACTTGATATCAAACAAGAATCTTCCTGGCTTGATACTTTTTCCCCTCTCTCTAGTCTTAAATCTCTTTGCCACTTTGTATTCCAGTCTTACAGAAATATTTACAGTTTAACACATCATACTCCACCCCTTCCAGGCCTGTTTCCTTTTCTTCCCGGTCCCCTCATACCACATCCCATCTCTCCTATCTGCCTGCTAAAGTCTAGGCTCCCTTCCTCGATACCCTCGGTCACCCCCATTTATGGATGGTAAGTTAAGTGATCTGCTCCCTCTTTGTGCTGCCACGGTCTCCTACAGTTCCCCACTTCTGACATTCTGTGATTTTCCTCTTTGTCTACCTAGCGCACTGAAGCTCTTGAAGGGTGAGCTTTGCGTTCACCGCTGCTTTCCTAGCACATAGTATGTTGAAAGGCACGTGAGGTGAGTCCGCAGTGAGGCTGTGGGCAACAAGTGACTAGAGGAAAGGTGCATTACCTTAAGCAGCTCCACCACAGTCTCTGCAAACCCAACCACATACATAGCAACTGCAACAGCATTGGCAAAAGCGAAGATCAGGCCAATTGCACCACCAAATTCTGGCCCTAGGCTTCTAGATATTAAATAATACGCTCCTCCTAAAAAAGAGAAAAAGACGACAGTACTCAAGTTAGCATTTTAAATGTCCAGAACCAAGACAGACCTCCCTCAAGGAAGAGGAAATTCTGCAGCAGACGACCTTCATACTTGAACCACACCATCAGCTCCTCTCTGGGTCTACAGACTGCATGCCCACTCTGTAGGTTTTGGACTTCTCAGCTTCCATAATCACGGGAATCAGTTCCTTTAAATAAATCCACACACACAAACATACACATTCACCCTATTGGTTCTGTTTCTCTGGAAAATGCTAATACAAATATAGTACAAGGTAAATATACAAAAATCCACCATTTTCCCATGTACTAGCAGTGAACAATTAGAAACTGAAATTTTAACAAGTAACTATAATATACTCAAAGACAGGAAATACTTAAGCCTAAATCTAAGAATTATTTGCAAGATCTCTGTACTGACAACTTAAACTCCCAAAAGAACAAAATAGATATACCATGTTTATGGAATGGAAGACATAATTAAGATGTTTATTCTCTCCAAACTGATCTCTAAATTCAACACAATTCCAATAAAAATTCCACCAGGATACTTTGCAGAAATCAACAAGGTGATTCTAAAATTTACATGAAAGGTACTAGAATTTATATGAAGAAGTACTAGAGTAGCCAAAGCAATTTTGAAAAATAAAGCTGAAAGACTCATACTACCCAGTTTCATGAATCGCTATAAAGCTACAATGCCAAGATAGCAAGGTCATGGATTAAGGATAATCTATAGATATTGGACTAGAACAGATTCCAGGAACAGAATCACACATGCAGGGTCAATTAATATTTCGCCCAGCTTTATTAATATATAACTGACATATAACATTTTGTACAATGTGATTTGATATACATATACATTCAAAATACTTGTCAAAATAAGGCTAGTTAACACACCCTTCACCTCACACAATTATCATTTTTTATTGTTATGGTAGGAATACCTGAGATCTATTCTCTTAACAATTTTCAAGTATACAACAGTATTTTTTACTACAGTCTTCATGCTACATATTAGATTCCCAGAATTTATTCTTCTTTTAAATGGAAGTCTTTGACCAACATCTCATCATTTCTCTCACCCCACAACTCCTGGTAACCACTTTTCTACTGTTTCCATGAGTTAAACTTTTTTAGATTCCACGTGTAAACGAGATTATGCAGATTTGTCTTTCTCTAACTTATTTCTCTTAGCATAATACCTTCAAGGTTCATCCATGTTGTTGCATATGACAAGATCTCCTTCTTTTTGATGGCTGAATGACAGTCCTGCGTGTGTGTGTGTGCACACATATATACCACATTTTCTTCATCCACTCACTCATCAGTGAACACTTAGGTTTTTCCATGTCCTGGCTATTATGAATAATGCTGCAATGAACATAATGAACACAGAGATGCAAACACCTCTCCCAAACAATTTCATTTCCTTCGAATACCTAGGCGTGGGATTGCTGGATCATGTGGTAGTTGTATTTTCCGAGGTACCTCCATGCTGTTTTCCAGAGTGGCTGTACCAATTTACATTTCCAACAAAGCACAAGGGTTCAGTTTTCTCTACATCCTCACTGACTTTTATTATCTCATCTTTTTGATGCCATTCTAACAGGTGTGAGGTGATAACTCACTGTGGTGTTGATTTGCATCTCCCTGGTGATTAGTCACGTCAAACACCTTTCCATGAACTTGCTGTCTTCTTTAGGAAAATGTCTCTTCAGGTCTTCCACCATTCTTTAGGTTGTCTTTTCATTTTGTTTCTTTTGCTGTGCAGAAGCTTTTAATGATTTTTTGTTTGTTTTGTGTTTTGCCTTTATGGAGTTAGTTTATTTATTTATTTTTGTAATTCCCAGTAGCACAATTACATAAATCACTTTATTCACGAAGTCAGGAAGTTCTTAGTCTCAGATGGTCCAACCCATGTCTTCCTTTTTTTGGATTTAATCTTTGCTGTATCTTTTCCCCATTACCATTTAGTCCCCTTGTGACCCCCTGCCCCAGCAATCACCACACTGCAGAAGCTTTTTAGTCTGATGTAGTCCCATTTGTCAATTTTTGCTTTTGTTCTGCTGCTTTTGGCATCGTATCAAAAAAAAAAATCACTGCTAACACCAATAGTAAAGAGCTTTTCCCTTAGTTTTCTTCTAGAAATTCTACGGTTTCAGGTCTTACATTTAAGTCCTCAATGCCTTCTGAGTTAATTTTGATGAGTGGTATTAGAAAGGGATCCAGTTTCATTCTTTTACATGTGAATACCCAGTTTTCCTAGCACCCTTGGCTGAGCAGACTGTCCCTTTCCCATCGAGTGTTGCTGGCTGCCTTGTCACGCAGTCGGCGCCTGTGCAGTCTGAAATCTGGAAGTGCCATGCCTCCAGCTTCATCCTTTCTCAAGACCGCTTTGGCTCTTCAGAGTCTTTTGTGGTTCCATACTTATTTCAGGGTAATATTTTCTATTTCTGTGAAAAATGCTATTGGAGTTTTTTTATTTGAATCCAGTAACCTGAGGTATTTTATTTTGTATTGTATTTATTGGGGTGACATTCTCTCGCAAAGCCATACAGGTTTCAAGTGTACAAGGCAAAAAAAAACACCTGCACACTGCATGGTGTGTCTATCGCCCTAGGAAAGTCTCTTTCTGTCCCCATGTACCCCCTTTGTCCACCTCTACCGACCCCACAACTCCTTTCCCCTCTGGCTCTCACTACTCTCTTGTCTGCATCCTCATGTTACATATC
>VMDR010017250.1:0-20293 GCA_007922815.1 Macrotus californicus | reverse complement strand
CTGTTTACTCGAGTGAGAACACATGGGGCTTCTCGAATCTGTAGATTATTATTTTTCATTGATTCTGAAAAGTTCTCAATAATTATCTCTTCAAATATTGCTTCTGATCCATTTCTTTCTCTTCTAAAATTCCAATTAATCATAAATGAGAGTCTTTAAACCTTTCCTTCATTGCTTTTAACACTTTGGCTCTCTGAGCTTCATTCTAAGAAACTTTTATAGGTCTATCTATCTTGTCTTTTAATGCTCTAGAAACACATGTATGTCCAAAATGAATCTCATAGCAATGGAAAGTCTTAGCTTGATATATCTGTCTTCTTTGGTTCCCATCCTTGGTTGAGTCTTCTTCTTAGGCCAAGATTCATGCCCTAATACATATTTAATGGTGTGAAACTGAAGCATCTTTCTGGTTAACAATCCTTTTCTCTCTTTGCTTGCAAATTGTTTCTGGCTCTAAGTTTACTTGGATGGAGGCTTGGTAACACTGGCAAATCTCATCTGTAGATTGCTCACTATTGTCCACACAAACAGAGTAAATAAATCTATCCTGATACAGGATTAGAAACATTATTCACAGAGTTTTGTGAGGATATCTTCAGTTATATTTTCCTGTTCCACGTGGATGGTGGTGGCAGAGAGGGGTGGGGGGTATGCATCCGATGATTATCAATGTAGTAATTAAACCGTGCAAGTCCTCTCCCCTGATGAGAGGCCAAGGAAGTACCTGGTTGATAAGGTTCTTCAGATTCAGGACTGAAGAAAGATGTCTCTATCTATGACTGACAAAATGGCAAACTCAGGGGAGCGAGAGGTTAAAAATCTAGTAAAATGCTAGAGTCCAGTACGTCAGAAGGAGTCTGAAAGTTTGACAGATACATGGGAAGAAAAAGTAGGCTTTAAAACCACAGAGTAGCCCTGGCCAGGTAGCTTAGTAGGTTGAAGCATTCTCTTGTATACCAAGAAGTTGTGGGTTCATGCCCTGTCAGGGCACATCCCTAGGTTGTGGGTTCAATCCCCAGTCAGGGCTCGTACAGGAGGCAACCAATCGATGTTTCAATGTTTCTCTCTGAGTCTCTCTCTCTCTCCCCCTTACCCCTTTCCTCTCTCTCTAAAATCAGTAAATATATCCTCAGGTGAGGATTTAAAATAAAATATAATAAAATAAAAACCATAGTACAAAACCGAAAATCTAGGATCCAGGGAAATATAAGCAAGGCTCAAAGGTACACAGAAATTGACCAGAATCGGTATTATGTCATAGAGAGTGACTGTCTATGTGAATGTGTACATTTGGGAGGAGGTGACGAGAAACCAGCCAAGGTTCAAGTGCCAAGATTAAGATATTCATAACCTGGTATTTTTATCATTAGAGAAATAATATAATTGATGAATACTACTTATAATTTTTATGCCACAATGTCCTTACGCTGAATCAAAACAGTGAATGATTTATAGAATTGATATTATAGTTGTATCATTGTATTTGATTTTACTTGGATTTCCACAGGCAGAAGTCACAAAAATCAGTCAACGGTGTTACATAAGAATGAAATCCATGAACCTCCCATAGACATCATTCAGACGGTGACTCCTGTGGAGACTCATGTAGGCACCTGGTTTACAACCACACCCGAAGGAAATCGAATTGGCACCAGAGGGTCAGAAAGAATCGTCGACTTGGCACCATTTTTATCCTTTCAGGCCACAGACCCTGTCACTGGAACGGTATGGCAAACTATTGTACATTGCAAAATTTCTTAAATCACTAGAATTCGGAAACAACACATAGAAGAGTGCTGGGCAAATAATAAATTTTCAATAACAATTTTTAAGCAGTAAGTAGTGGGTGGGTGAGTGGGTAGGTGGATGGATGGATGGATGGACGGATGGATGGATCCATCTCCCCAAAACTGAAAGCATTTTGTGGTCTCTTTGACCAGCATAGAATATCATGAAATACTAACTTTTAAAATGAAAGACAGGTCATGAATTTTCAGTGCTACTGTAAGACATGTATGGTTAATGATGTCATGTATTTCCTTGTGTTAAATGCATTTGTATGTATGTCTTACCTTCTAGAAATAAGGGCCTATGCCTTATTCCTACTGCTTTGTGTGCACCTGATGTGAGTGGCGGGAATTTGTTTATGATCCTGGACTTCAAAGAACTTACAGTGTATATGAGGAGATTCTTCCACAAAAACTCAAGAACACCACAGAGCAATTGTACAAAAGATTGTATTTGTGGTGTAAAAATAAGTGACACATGAGTGGTACAGAAAACAGTGGTTTTGTTCAGGATGTGAAATTGGAACTACTGGGGTGAATAACAACACCTTCTATATGCCAGACTTTCTGTTAGGGATTTTGCATACATGATCTCATCAGTCCTTCCACCAGTGAATAATACCACACAGATGAGGAAACTGGTCTCACAAGTTACGCAGTGTGGTCAAGAGCACGCTGTGGGAAGCAGGATTAGAGCCCGTTGTTGGTGACTGAACACGGGCTCCTTCCATCCCTCAGCTGGTCTCTAGCCTCTTAGTGGAGCTTTGATGGATACTACTTACAATGTTCATCCCTCTGAGTCCACGCTCTGAGTCTAAACAAAACAAAGAATTTCCTAAGTGCCTTGTCTCTGTTTTCTGGGCTGCCTGCCCACTTGTGACCACATGATGCTGGTCAGAAGCAAAATGGCTGCTGCTGTTGGGACCAATTACTTCATCGAACCAAAAGTGTTTTCCTTTCTTCTTCAGTCTATTTCTGAAATAATGTCATGATCTCTGAGCTTGTTTGCTAGTGATTTTTTGTGTGAGTCTCAAAGTACGAATTATCTCAGGAAATCTTCTAGGTCACCTCAGGTAACTCACTTTAATTCAGTCACTGATGTAGTTATTTGGCTCAAAATGCAAATTTTATTAATATTTCTTAATAACTTTTAGTTTCTCTTCCTGATACCAATCACCATTATGGAAGCATGAGCCAACATCCAAGAGTCTAGATTCAGGCACAAATTAAGTATTAGACACCTAACACAATAATAATGACAATGACAATGATGATATTAGTATTTCCTGAGCACTCACTGTGTGCCAGGCCCTGTTCTCAGTGCTTCCCATGTACTAACTCGCTTAATTCTCAAAGCAAACTATTGCTTCCATTTTATAGATGAGGCCACTAAACTACAGAGAGGTTAAGTAATTTTTCCAAGATCACACAGCAAGTGGTAGAGTCAGAATGCGGACCCCAGGGTTGCATTCCAGATCCCGCATGCTTAGCCACCTATGCAAATAAGGGCCGAGAAATGAACATGATCACATGAAACAAAATTGAAAATGGAGTTTTTCATAACGCCCACCATGAAGCGTCAGGTTTTAGAGGAGTGGGCACTGACCTTGTGGTGAGGCAGACCTGGGTTTGTAGATCAGACGCACACCTTCCTGGATGGATGGCTTTGGACAAGTTTCTCATCTGGGCTTCCTTATTCATAAAATGGAAATGATAGCCATTACCTGAGATAACTGGGAAAATTAATACAAAAGTCAGCTCTGTCAGGTGTTCAGTAAATATTCTTGCTATTGTGTTCTTACCACCCCTAAGAATAATGAGTATCCCACCCTATAGAGACCAGAAAATGTCAGTGTTATGAGATGTTATGAAATGCTTGAATAATTCTAATTAATAACTTGTAAATATCTACAAGATCTGTCCAGAAGGTATCTAGCCATGTCATATGAAAGATAAAGACATTTATTGAAGAAGATACAAGATGCAAGGAACATTGTACATGGGACAGTGATGCCTCTGTCCCCTTCAAAGTAGGCACCTTGGGACCTCACACAGTTCTCCCAATCGCCATCAGCTGCCCTGATGTATTTTCCTGAATCTCATCGATGATCTGAAGTCTCTTCCCTTTCAAAGCTGATTTTAGTTTGGGGAAAAGCCAAAAGTCACAGGCACCAAATCTGGGCTATAGGGGAGCTTAGTCACCTGGGTGATTTGATGTTTCACCAAAAAAACTCTGCACAAGAGGTGTTGCATGAGTGGGCACATTGTTGTGATGCAGCTGCCAATCACCAGTTGCCCATAGCTGTGGACTTCTGAATCATCCAAATAGTCTCTGCAGAAAAATATTCAGACTTAACACAAAATCTGATGCAGATTCATTGCTCTACTCGCTCAGTCATTTTGAATGTGACGGCCACACAGTGCACATGCTCACTCAGTGGCTTCTGCCACTCCCACTGACTAGCACAGTGAAGTCATCATTGTTCATACACGCGCATCCTAGTCCGCTCTCCTTGGCTGCCAGGTTACATCGATGTCACAAAAACCATTCTCTTATATTAACAATGGCTGGACTTTTTCTGAAGAGACCTTGCATACTAGATAAGGAGCTAGCATTAATCATTGCTAACCCAGTGGCTGAATAAGTGCTTACCAGTGTTACTTCATTTAATCACATAACATCCCTGAAGAAGACACTAATGTTGGCTCCATTTTGCAGACGAAGAAACTAGATCACAGAGAAGTTTAGCTACTTGCCTAAGTCACCCAGCCATCCGTGGAGGCGGGATTTAAACGGGTAGCTTAACTCCAGAGTGCACGCTCTTAGTCACTGCACTCCACAGCGGCATGTGTCTTGAGGCACACCTGGCTGAGAGTGCCATTGACAAGAACCTAAACTAACCATCAGCCTGCATTTCTCTCTTAAGTATAGTGATTTTGACTGCTGTAAAAATCAGAAGGTAATTATCACCTGCTCTCCATGGCCCTAGACATGTGAGTCAAAAGTAGCTAGCAAGCTCAGTGTCCCATCCATCTGGCTCTTCAGTGAATATTGCGACCCTTTCCATTAGGACAGTATAAGCTTGGCAATACTCAATGGTTAAAATATGCATGATATAATTTGCGATATTATTGTTGCTGGTTGGGCTGTCCAGAGGCAAACACTGAGATGGAGTTTGGGGTGCAAGATGTTTATGAGGGACACCACCCATGAACGGAAGGGGGAGGGAGAGGCTGAGCTGCACTGCAGACCCGGCCTGACAAAGCCCTGGCCAACCTGCAGGAGTTCGGGAGCCAGGGTCTCCAGTCTCAGTGTCCCAAGTCTGGTGGCAGGAGCCCCTGCCTCGCTCAGTCACTGGACACAGCTGCCCTGGAAAGAGGTGGCAGGCAGAGCATCTCTCTGCTGCTCAGGCAGATGCTGAAAGAGCTGAGATCTATACAGTCTGTTTCCCAACTGCTCTCCACAGCTGGGGAGCAAATCCTTTCTTGAAGGGAGACTTGGGCCACGCATCTTCATGTCTGACATGCACACACACCCCTGGGGGTTTACAGCTTCGCTGCTCAGCCATCTAGTACAGTATATGTATATAAAGGCCTGATTGTTCTTCCAGATTGAAGCACTTGCCAGGACTAACTGAATTTTTCCTGTGACTCCTACTGTATTCCACACACTTGAAACCCTTCAGTACTGCTTTGTCCCCCGTGGGGTGAAGGCTGAAGTCCTTAATGTGGCTTAAAGCTTCCCCAGTTTTGTCCCTCGCCTTCTAGCCAGGCCTCCCACCACTTTTCATACTGCGCCCTGGCCTCCTTGGCATCCAGCATGCCGTTGGCCTGTTGCTTTCCGTCTCCATTGACACCAACCGCACGCCCTGGCACTGCTTCCTCGGAGGGGGGCCAGGCTGCACCACAACACTCCCTGTGGACACGGCGGTCCCTCTGGTGGCTCCGTTAGCAAGTTCTTCCTGACTGTCCTTCCTTGGTCGGTAACCACGAGAGAAGGGGGATGTCAGCTTTGGTCTTGCTCGTCATTGCATCCCTAGCACCTCTCGCAGTTTGCAACCCGGAGTCAGGCCTCTGGAAACCTGCATTCGGTAGGCTTGCCTCGGGACGGACCTAGAAACCCTGGGCTGACAGAGTGGCTACCTGTGGCTTCCTATAGTTTTTCCCTTCTCGGACCATCCCCCCATTTTTCACAGTAACCCACTCCACCAGAACAGAGGGGATCACAGGTTAAGACTGACAGACTCCCAGAACACAGTCGGCTTTCCCCTCCACTGCATTTCCAGCTTTGGGGAAGGACACAAGACAGGAAAGCTGTGTGTTCAGGGCAGCAGCCTCACCTACTGGGAGACCCAACGATCCCCAGGCCCAGGCGGGGCACACTAGGCAGCCGCAGACAGGACCAGGGGAATGCGCAGATCAGCCCGACTCAGAGAAGCCACCGCCTCTGTCCCCTACAACCTGCACGCTCTGTACTAACGACACAAGGCTGACACCTGCTCGCCAACCACGTAACATGCCAGGCAGCCTCAGCAGGCCATGGTCACCTTGAACCTCTAGCTTCCAAGGAAGCAAGACCTGGGTCATTTCCCCAGACAGAGTGGGGTCAGGCCAGTCTGGACGATTACTCACGGGCATGTGGCAATGCTTCGGAGGAGCATCGGGTGTGAGGTCAGACAGCTTTAATCCAGCCCCAGCCCTGGCACTTGTCCAGTGGCCTCGGGCAAGTTTCTTGACGTCTTTCCTCATTCACAAAACAGGGAAATCATGTCTGTCTCCCTGGGCTGTTCAGGTTAGATCAGACCAAGCAGGTGCGACAAAACTTCCACCTGTAAGCAGTGACCAGGCTCTGCTGGTGTCCATGGAGTATGAAAACAAGCGCCCTTGGGCTTAGCCTCCTGACCAGGTGGTCATGCTCCACCTTTGCGTGTCCAGGTCATGACAACCCGAGAGGACAAAGTGGTCATTGTTGAGAAGAAGGACGGCACCCGGATAGTGGACCACGCTGACGGCACCAGGATCACGACCTTTTATCAGGTGTACGAAAATCGCGTCACTCCCCCCGACGACCGGGACATGAGTAAGTTGTCCCCTTCAAGTGCATGGCGCCGTTTCGTGCCTTTAGGATGGGACAGGGAGAGGGTGCACGGATAGTAATAGTGGTTCTCCGTTTCCTCCACCGAAAACCTACGGTCTGAGCTGGGCACCTGTAAGTGAATAAGCATGACTCGACTGCCCTGGACATTAGCTCTCACACTGTATATTTTTATCCCTAAGGAATGAAATTTGCCTACACAGGCGACCTTGCCTAGGTCCCCTTCCATTCCAAGCCCCTCGATCAGAAAGGTGGTCTGAGAAGGGGGCCGGCTGCAGCTGCTAAGCAACGGGCACCTGTTCGAGGAGTTAGCCTGCCAGCATTCCTGACCGAAATGTGAATGAGGATTTTAGAGAAAAATTACTCCCTGGCTCCCTTCTCTTTCATTCCAGAGTTTATTTGTTTAATGCATTAAATATTTCATTAGCAAATTGAGTGCAACAAAGCTGACTAGTGGGGGGGGGGGAGGAACTTGCATATCACGCTGAGTCACTTGGGAGGGCAATTTAAAAGTACGTAGGGGACTGGGAAGGTGCCTGTCATGTGGCGCACCAGCCCCTTCTGGGCAAGTTCAGAAAGTCACTCACACGCTTGTTCGGGGAGACAGGCGCAGGGCGCCCCTCGCAGCAACATAGTGAGCGTTGTGGCGCTTTCATAGTAAAATGTGAAAATACGGGGAAAGCGCAGAAGTGCATCAGCGGCAGAGCAGAATAATAAAACGTGGTGGACACTTACAAATGGGCCCTGTATGGCGGTTACAGGGAAAGAAGTACACACACATGCACACACGCACACGTATGTCAAGATGGCTGAAGGTCTCGAAACAAGGCTCAGTGAAAAGACAGCTGGTATGGAATGATACACAGTGATACATAACTGGAGCCAACTTAAAGCATGCAAAATACGATACATTGCTTTTAAGACACATTTGTGTAAATGTGTGCAAGTGGATTGCCAGAGAAGGAATAAACCCAGAGTAAATCCGTATGTACATATTAAACACATGGAAGCAAATGTAGCAGAATATTAACAAGCAGACATTTTTATTGGCGAGCGTATGAGTAGTTAAATTATACTTCATGCTTTTCCGGATGTTTTCTGTTTCTCAAAATAAAAAGGGTAGTGGCAACCAAACAGCACACTGCAGTAAGTCAGAAGGGTTCTCCTGGAAGGACTGCTCTGTGTTTACGCCCCAGCCTGTGGGGTGCGCGCTCAGCGCCGGGTCTGGACGGCCGTCCCTGCCGCAGGGAGACAGGAGCAAAGTCAGCAGGGGGCGTGTTTCCCAGCTCACGCGTCCTCTCAGCTCTGCTTGTCCTGCCTTTGCCCACAGCTGAAAGTCCTCAGACTGTCACCAGGCAGGTGAAGTGCATGCGGATAGAAAGCTCACACTATGCCACTGTCATCACCAACTGCGAGGACAGTAGCTGCTGCGCCACCTTTGGGGACGGGACGTCTGTTATTGCAAAGCCACAGGGCACGTATCAGGTAGGTCTCGGGCGGAAGATGGGGACCCCCGAAGGCAAGGGTCCGTCCGCCTAAGGAAACCCACTCCTTTGGGGCCGTGCACTCGCCCCCCGAGTGGTTGGCCGTTTCTCTCTCACTCATCCGATCGCGGAACAGGCTTCTCGATCTCGTCCTATGGATTCGCCTTTTGACAACTGCTCCAGAAAAGCATGGTCCTGCTTGTCACTCAGTGCTTCCATATTTTCAGATCAAGGCACAAACCAGAACGCACTTGTCGAGGGTCCCCGCTATAGTAGGTGGTAGGCCCTGTGGGTGTTAGAAGCACTCAGGTGGCCTGCCCTGTGCCCACCAACCAGCTTCACCTCCTGCCACCTCCGCTCATTCTCAATCCACCATCCTGCCCACCTCCAGCCCAGTCCCACTCTACCTAATGTCCCCCAGGGCAGGAGGGACTATGTGGCCCCGGGAGGGCAGCTTGGCCATCTGAAGCAATGCTTCGTCCTTGGAAGGCTGGGAGAGCTCTGCTAGCACCCCTCTGCCTCCCTGTGTCATACACAGCCCCCAGGTGTCAGCCTGCAGTCCCTTTAGTCTTACAAGGACTTGTCTTCCATTTGCTGGAGAAGGGACACAATGTCATGTAAGGTCACAGGATACTGAGAGCTCAAAGGCAGAAGACGGTGGACAAAGATCTCTGTGACAAGCGTTTGTTACTGGGAAAGTTGCAGGAGCCAGTTTATGCCTCCCATCTCTCCTGGTGACGTTAGCTTGGCCCCTGTTCACGCGGCGTGGAGAGCTATGGGGTGAGGAGGGCACTGCAAGTGAGAAATGCTTTGGAGAAGTGGGTGCGATTTTTCTATGCGGTGCTCAGTGTGCCTTTCAGGCAGTTCAGCAGCATCTGTACTCCGGGGCCGTGCGTCCTGCCAGGTGCCATGCGCCTCTCCTGAGATTCTGAGATGCGGCCAGCGCTTAGCTTACTGTTTCCACAGCCCCAAACATGGCTGGTTTCACCCATCAGGGCCTAGGCATTTTAGCACCAGGACAGCTACCACTGAGGGAGAGACATAAACAGGGAAGAACTCCAAAGTGGAGACACTCGGCGTCTGCCACCGTTGCGTGACCACTCACCCCTCCCAGGTTTGCCCACTCTCCTGAAACAGTCCAAGAAAAGGTTGGAAGATTGAGCGCTCGTGGTTGAAAAACGCACAGACTTAGTTCCCAACTGAAAAAGAAAAACCTCAATATAAGTTTATGAACTCCTGTTTTATAATTTTCTGGCCGTATAGAGCTGGAAAAGTGGCGTTCAAAAGTGCTTCTGCCCGTCCTGTTTTGCTGGTCTCAGCCTCCGTGGTGTGAAGTGGGCTGGGCTGCAGGAAGTGTGTGAAGGAGAGAGGGAGGGCTTGGTCCTGGCCCCCGCTGTGCCTCGGCAGCAGTAGAAATATTGTTCAAAACATCAAAGAGGGGGTAGGTACAACGAGTATTATTCTCCATCATTACCACGTGTGACAAGGAGGCGTGCCCCAAGCAGAGTGAGGACAAAGGAGGGCTTCTAAAGCACTTGTCCAACAGCTTTTGACCCCCCTAGAGAGGATTCTTGCCCGAGAAGATAAAGGATTCCAAACATTTTAAATAGGGCCAAGTGTGTTTAGTTCATTGAAAATATATTTTATTATTTTACATGAAATATCTGAAATAAAAAGGCACAAGGCAGTTACTTGAAGGAAATATTCAAGTGAGTCGATGAAATAATTTTATCCCGGGTTTATCTTGGGTTTTCTTCCGGGAAACAGAGTTTGTGGCAGAGATCTGTGGATAATTTTTTTTCCTAAAATGATTTTCCAACTCCCTCAGATTGAGCAAGGAATTTGAAGTGACTTACCTCTTTCTGATACCCTTCCAGGTGTTACCTCCAAACACAGGCTGTCTTCATATCGATAAGGATTGTTCAGCTATGTATTGCCATGAATCAAGCAGTGAGATATACCATCCCTTCCAAAAGCGTGAGCAGCTGAGAGCCAGCACGTACATCATGAAGCACACGTCAGACGTTGTCTGTGAGGTCCTGGATCCCCAGGGAAACACCTTTCAGGTGAAGTGCATCATTGGTACGGAGAGAGCGGCCGTGCCTTTGCTTGCCCGATATTTCACACGACAGACCCTCCCTGTCTGTAGCTTTTTACCTTAGTGGCTGTGGGTTGAGTTATCTGCCTCCTGCCAACACCGTGTGCAAGCAGTGATGACTGTCAACACCTTTGATTCTCCAGTGTGCTTCCATAGGGGACAGCATGCCCAGCTCTTGGGATGGTAGGAATGCTAAAGCTGAATAATTAATTAGAGCAGAAGGGGAAGAGGGAAGAAATGGTACTGAGCATCTATAAACAATGCCGACGCAAAGGGATGGTGGGAGAATGGTCGGTGTCCAGGGTAAAGGAAGAGCAAGTGCCCGGGGCATCAGGCAAGTGTGCTCGGCTAGGCAGAGACTCCGTGGTGAGAACTGCAGTTACTGAGGGCTCTGGGCGGGGGAAGATGGGGAGGAGGGGACCCCAGAGAGGTGCTCAGCTACGCGTGTAGAGCTCTACCTTCTGCTTCTCTGTCCCTGAAAACCACAGCTACCCTTCTATCTCTGGGCCAGACATTGGCAAATCACAGCCATTGGTTTATAAGTGGTTTTTACATTTTTAAATGATTGGGAAGAAAATAAAAAAGAGAGGAATAGTTCGTGACACGTGAAACGGATAGGAAATCCGAATGTCGGCATTGTGGTATAAAGCTTTACTGAGCGTAGCCGTGCCCCTGTGCACACATTGTCCCTGGCCGCCCAGCGTGCAATGGCAGAGATGAGTCGTCACAACAGAGACCGATGGCCCACAAACCCTAACGCACTTACTCTCTGGCCCTTGAAAGAAGAGTTGGCCAACTTCTCCTCTAGGTGCTTATCTTTTTTTTCACTCCTCACCCAAAAAGGGAATTTTGTGTGTTGGCTAGCAGGTGGTGAAGCTATTTTTTAGATTTGGAAGCATAACCCACTTCCCCAGCTTTTCGGGGGGGATGCAGGCAAGCCCTGTTCAGCTTGCTTTTCTGTACTAAGCAAATAGGGCTCTTCACAGCGTGAGTTCAGGCTGCTAACAAATGTCTGTCTACAACGGATTGAAACCCTCCAGCTTGAACCATGTGGCTCACCCAGGCCGAGCCTTCTTCTAGGCTTTGATGCTCTTCTGGGCCATCCTGTGCGGTGGTCTTACCGCCTGAGCCGCACTGCTTCCCGGAGAGACCCATGCCATATCCAGGCAGGGGAATGGCCAGCACCCTTCTTCGCACGTCGATGCCAGATCTGTTTCCCGGTGCCATCCATCCATGAGTCTTAATCCTCTGCTTGCAGTTGGCAGCGTGCAAACCTCTTCCATGCTGTCACTCTCAGTATTTCAAGACAGCTGTCACATGAGCAGCCTTTCCTCTAGGTTAAAACTCCCACTTCCTTGAACCAGTCCCCACAGGGTTTGGATCCCCTGTCATCCTAGTCACCTTCCTGGGGCACTCTGAATTTTTTCCAGTTTGTTTCCACACTCTAGGTGTGGCTTGTGGGTGGAGATGTGCTGCCGGTAGGTTTTCACATTGAAGAGATCTATACTCAGCAATACCTTACAAGTAAATTACTGTCCCTGATTTTCTAAGAATACCAAAAATCACCTGCTTTCTCAGCTGGGCTCAGCAGAAATGTAAGCTCTGTGGCATTTTTTTTTCTTTTAGTTGCTTATGTACTTGGTCCCTTAGGTCATGGCTGATGGTAGCGTATCGACTATGCTGCCTGAAAACAAGTTGGAAGATGATTTAAATGTAGTCCCTGAAGGCTATGACAGCTTATCCTCTGCTCACCTTCAAAAGAATCACCTGCAAATCTATGGTGAACACGTCCCCAGGTAGTATGATCAAAATAATACCAGGACTTTTATTTTTAATTCCAAGTTCAAGGAGCATTTTAACTGAATTCTTCAAGTGATTAGGTTTTCATTTCAAATAGGTTTTTTGTCGTCTATGCCGATGGATCAGGAGTGGAGCTCCTTCGAGACAGTGACATAGAAGAATACCTGTCCTTGGCGTGTGGGGGACCGACCACAGTGGTTCTGCAGGAGCCCGTGCAGGAGCAGCCGGGTAGGCAAGCCGGGCGCCTGGAGCTCTCTGTGTCCCCTCACCACCCCTCGTCCACCTGACCCGGCCACGCCCGAGTCTTCTCCACTTTTTTCCCTTTGCTCGCTTTTCAATCCTACTTCCCACCTGGGCCTGTCAGCCCGTCTCTGCAGTTATGTGTGTTTATACCGAGTTTTGTCCGAGCACCAGCCTACGTAAACTGTAGGCGAGTCCCTCTCCTACCTATAAGCAGGTTTGTATCTGTGTTTAAGTACGTTAGGTGTGTACCTCCATTCCTATTTAAATGCTTGTTTAATCTTGGTAGGAAAAAAGAAAGAAAAGTGAGGTGATCTCTGATAAGTTCATTTTTTTGTCATTTTGACAGTGTTGCCTTAATGAATTTAGTGAGAAGAGAAAGTACATTTTTTGTGCGAGTTAAGGAGCCAACCTGGAATATAGGATAAGTTTTATGATATATTCATTGGACATTTATATTATTTTAATCCACTTCAAAGAAATCTGTATGTGACTAAAGGTTAGAGGCACATATTGCATTAAGAGCCATCAGCATGCCTGACATGTATTTAAACATAGATGTGAACTTGCATGTTATCTGCGTGCCGGCCTGGTATGCCGGGTCTGCATTTGTGCGTGTGTGTTACTGATGTTTCTCTGGTGGTAGGGTATGTTTCATACTCATTTATGAACGCGCCTGCATCTCTGTGCACGTATGTGTTTTAGTGTGTCAGCACACACGCGCCTGACGTAATAAACCGTGCTCTTTGTGAATGTGAAGAGTGGGGTGCTCTGCCTGGCTGTGCAGTGCGCATGTCAAGCTGGATGAGGATAAGGATTCAAACTGCATTAACAAGTATCTACTTGACAACCCACCATGTGCCCAGCCCTAGCTGAGGGGAGGGACACGATGGCCAGCTGAGAGAGCATGCTTTCAGAGAGCTTAATGTTAAATGAGAAAGAGACACATAAATATTATAGTCACACAAATAACTGTATGATTCTAAGTTGGTCTAGGAAGGAAAGGCAGTCTAGAGGCTGCCCTGAAGACACTGGAGTCAAGAGCCAGTGGCTAAGTGGGAATTAGTTAAGGCAGGAGGGAGAGCTTTCTTGGAAGAAAGAACACAAAGCCGGAAGCATAAAGCGCTGGAGAAGGTGGGGTAGAGTGGGGCGGGGCTGGGGGGAGGGGGAGAATTGCACCTGAAGCACAGACAGGTCAAGGGTGCAAGTTGAGGCAGGGGTGGGAAAATGTTAAGGACTCAATGTTATCCTGTGAGTGATGGGAAGTCAACAGAGAGTTTAAATCACAGAGTCCCCGCCCTGACTGCTGGGGAACTCCACTCACAGAGCAGACCTGGGTAGGGAAGCTAGTCCTTGCCACAGTCCAGAGCAGGGTCTCTCCGAGGCAGATGATCTAAGGAGGTGGGGACAGCAGCGAGGGAAGAAGGGGATGAGCTTCGCAGCCTTCAGTGGTGGGCTGGACAGGGCACGGATGTGGCTTCTGGAGGACAGAGAGGGATGTCAGTGAACACTTTCAGGGGGCGTCAGTCCAGTCTCTAGTGTTACAGGGCCCAGAAGCCTCCTCTTTCTTTTTAGGTCTTAAGGCCCGTAAGCATAATCGCTGGGTCTCGCTTTTCAAAAAGCGCTTATTGAATTTAGTGAATACTCACTGAAATTTTCAGAACATTTTTGGTAGAGAAATGACTTTCTGATAACTCTCTCTGAGCCAGGCGCCCTCAGCATCACTGTCCTTCACCCTTTCCATGAAGCGTCGCCTTGGCTAATGAAGAAAGAACTGGACACAATTGTCCCTCCGAATCTGCAGTCGCGGACATGGGAGACCTTTCCCGCAGTAGAGGTATAAGGGTCTTGCTGAAAAGCCACTACAGTTGCATATCCATCCAGTCATGAACCAGAGTCTCAGGTCTCCCGTGCATCCATGTGTTTGCGTTCTTACGTCATTGTGGATGGGCTTAAGGAATCTTACATTTGAAGACTTTAACATTGTAGATTTTAGATACACCTGACCAGCTAATCTGTTTTGTTTCCTTCATCCTACACTGCAGGCTTGAACACCTTCCTTATGACACAAACCCACCCACTCTGAGTGACCTCTGCGGTCATGGAATCACTGATCCTCTGCAGTGCAGAGATCTTCCCTTCTCCTGTTCCTTATGTGTTAGTTTCAGCACACGATTTGAGGTCTTTCCCTCTTTCTTTTTTCTTAACTTCTTAACTCACAAATGGAGTTCACAAGAACAGTCTAAAGGACTGATTATACACAGGGATTTGCAACTATAATATAAAAAAATTAACATTAGAGAAGCCCCACCTACAGTTTTCTTTAAAGAATGAAAGAAAATATCTTGAGTAAGAATCATAAAGTCCTGAATCTTGCAAGATTTGCCATTTCATTTTGCAAGCAATGTATGTAACGTGGCCAGAACATCACCTGACGTTACAGTATTAGTTCAGTGAAGGCGTTGACGAGATGCTCGGAGAGCGATACTTGTGTTATGCGAGGAAGATGATGTTTTGAATTGTGACATTTTCTGCTTTCCCACTCAATTTGTGACAGCGAGGGCACAAGGAATGAGCACTTAAGATGACAGAGACCTTTCAGCCCTATATTTTAGTTTGGCTTCTATATCAATGTGGCAAATGAAGAAGATCTGAATCCTAATCCCAACTCTACCATTTATTAATGTGGGATTGGGGACAAGTCACATGGGACCCCTACTTCCTTATCTGAAATATGGAAAAGCCGCGCCAAATGGCTCACTAATAAGGTTCTCTATCCAAGTTGAAAGTACTGTGTAATGACAAATAATACGTCACATGTGAGATTAATAAAGGACGTTCAGTCTCTTCCTCTGCAGCTCCTGTGGCTATGACCACACCCAGTAGGAGTGGCCCAACCCAGCCAGGCCCTGAGTGGTTATCACTGACCAGGCATTGGACACTGAGTAGCAATTTAAAATGAAGCACATCAGACACACTGCAGGACACAGAGCCTCAAACCACACCACTCCTGAGAACACAGAGGACTGAGTCCGCTCGAAGGCAGATATCCCTGCTCCAGAGATCCCGGGGAGACTCTGGAGGCATGCTTGGTATAGTGTGAGCTCAAAGTCCACTCAGCTCTATGGACAGTTTCTCTCCCAAAGAATCTTTTTAGGTCAAAATATTCATGGGACCAGAAAGTTGATGACTGGTTGATTCCCAGCATCTCGGGCTCCCTGGGGGCATTAAAGGACAGTCACACGCACGTGGCGTGAGCTGGGCTGCAGCTGCATTGCCACAGCATAGCTCCGCGTAGCACTCCTGCATGCCATCTGGGGTCTCAAAATGTTCTCGGTCACACGCATGGAGAGGGAAGCGCGCCCAGTTCTGGTACCGGTTTATCTCGTATCTGCGGAAGTTTTCCAGAGCACGTATTACTTACTTTTCCCACCATTGTATTCCCTAACGAGTTGCTCCTATCAGTGCTTACGTAATAAGCAGCCAGTTCAAAACAACTCAGACTCCTTTGGTGGTGGTTTTGCTTTGTTTTGTGAACAGAAGAAAACTCCAGGACCTCCGTTTGGCACTCATATTTGGAAGGGCTTTTACAATGAGGCCAAACAGCTAGTGAGCGCCCCAGCCCCTCTGCTCAAGAGCCCTAGCGTGCTGCAGATACGCCAGTTCATCCAGCACGAGGTCATAACGAATGAGGTGAAACAGAAGCTGCAGACTTCCCTTAAGGTAATGGGCTCCCGGTGACCTGACCCAGAGGAATCAGGACCAGGGCAGTCAGTCCCCTTGGTGTCTTGAGGAACCTGAGTTAGATCATTTAACCAGTATCTGTGTAATGTCACACACAAGTGCCCGTCTTCCAGAGGGTAGGAAGCTGAGCGGTAGAAAGTACTGCATGATTCCCATGAGGCACTGGGATACTGAGACCCCAAGGGCATTGAGAAAATAAGTGACTTTTATACGTGATTGTTCTATAGAGGCGTCCTTTCTCCTCATACAGAAAACTAGCCTAGTGACCTCTGGGGAAAGGCAGAACTACACATTAATCTGAAACGTGTCCATGGAAGAAAAATATTGTTGTTTTTTTTTAAATGGCCTAAGAATGTGTAAGTATTTAGTTAATTGTATAATCATATCTATAACCACTCACTGGCTAGTTTGTTAACTCCTTCAGGACAGGGACCAAATGTGGTTTGATTATGCTTATGTGCTCAGCACCTGGCAGAGAGCAGGGGACCGTTATTTGTGGAACTAGATCAAATAAAGACAGAAAAAGTACAGTATATTCCCCTTGGAAGCAAAGGCATGCTTAAGCAACTACATTCAGTAGTAGAATTATGAAGACTCTCCCTGGAAAGGCCTCTAGAAGTCTTCTAACCCAACTGTGTCCGTCTTATTGATGAGGACGATGGACCACAGAGTCAGCGGCCAGGCCTCTCTGAAGTCCTCGTACAGTTCTAGTATCCTGTGGCTGGCCCTTCAGGCTTTGCTTTGGAATTTTCAGGTCTTTTACAATATTAAAAGAAAAATAATAGAAAAATATTAGAAACCATTTCAGCTTGCTAAAAGATTGAAGAAAAGGCTTTCCAGAGTGCATGACCAGGAACTGTGGCTGTCGGTCCTTGCGAACTTATATGCTCCTAATCTTTTTGTGGTGTTCCAAGTTGATGTTGCCTATGGGGTGGCTCTGTGCCTCATTTCTCGCTTTTATGGGTCTGCTTTCTTCTGCCGACTTAGGACCACATCAACCACATCCTGAAGAAAGAGGATGAGCTGCAGGACATGGCGGTGAAGGACTCCAGGACCGAAGAGGAGAAGGGCAGTGCCGCGGACCTGCTCAAGCTGGTGATGGTGAGGCAGGAGCGCGCCCACACCAGCGTCCCGGCTGGCGTCTCCGTGCTGGGTGCTCCAGGACCGAAACTGTCGGCAAGAGCCGCTCCTGCCACTTCTGGGAAGCGTTTTCTCCCTCCTTAGAATTTCTTGTTTCTGTGGAAATCTGATTCCTTATGCATGGAATTTTCCAGAATTTTTTTAGGCTCCTCCTTAAGCCATAAATCACTCTGGAGGCACTTAAGTAAAAGCTTTCATTCCCTTCAGAGAAATTGGACATTCTTTGAAATGCTGAATGCATTAATGGATGAAATAGGAAGAAGAAAAAGGAGTTTCTGAAAGTTAAAACGATTTCTGTGTTTAGAAATTTGTTAAGTGAAAGGAATGACTAAAAAAATCAAGTATAATTTGTAGTGGCATTAAAAGTATTCATTTTATAGTAATTTTCATAAAAGATCAAGTTGAGCCCTTAAAGAATGCTTCTAAACAAAGTGAATTTTGTGTGTAGCATAATCATCATCATTAAGAAATTTTACCTTTATTTCAGTCTTTCCCTAAGATGGAAGAAGGCACAAAAAGTCATGTTTCTGAAGGTAAGTACGTTTAAAATTTTTCCGCAAAATACTTACAGATTTCAAGGGAACAATCTTAAATACACCTCTCAGTCATATTCCTGCATCTGGGAGCCAAGGGCTGTGTATGTGTTTCTGTCGTTGTGCTGGCCACGTTGCATTGTCATTGGTTATTCGTATAATTTTTTCTGCCTGAATTGTGAGATTCTTTAAATCTACGATTGCCTCTGATTCATCTTTAACTTTCATCTTTTGAATAGAAAAGTAGGCACTTGGCTTTGACCTTAAGTTGTATTAGAACATAGCTGAGGGGCCGGAAGGGAAGAGCCAGGCAACCTGCACTCTCCCCGCAGCACGCACACCCACCCAGAGAGCACAGCGGGCCCAGCCACCGCCAGGCCCTGCCCTGTCTCACGCTGTGTAGCTCAAGCCGTCTCCTCTTGGAAGACACTCCCGTTCAAAGCGCGTCTGTTTGGAACACGCACAGCTCCGACAGAGCCAGTTACGTGGTTGCCCAGGCCACGGCAGCCAAGCAGCAGAGGACTTGGTGGTTTGGGGCTTCCTTTTCTTTTCTGTTTTGGCCATATCCCCACGGTCAGGAACCGGCAGCCCCGGGTTCATTCACCCCACAGATGTGTTTTGCAAGTCCCCCGCAATGTTGGCACAGTTGTTTTTGTTTATCTGAGTTTTTCTTTGCTTGAAATGTCACTTTCACGCTATATACCGACAAGGGCCTGAAGATGATTAGCAGCTGCCCCTGTACAGTGACCGTGAACTAAAGAACCCGTCACACCCCGCTCCATTGCCTCCCGGTCTTTCCACTCTGTCTGTGTCACCCTTTACCTTGGGCAGCCCCTTATGTTAAGGTTGCCAGATCTAGCAAACAAAAATAGAGAAGGTCCAGTTAAATTTGAATTTTAGATAAACAACGAGTAATTCTGTGGTATAAGTACTTGGGACCCACTTATACTAAAAAATTTTCTTTTTTTAATCTGAAATCCAAGTGTAATTCGATGCCCTACACTTTATCTGGTAACCCTACCTTGTAGCACGGGCATTTGTAGCCTCCGGCACGAGGAAGCAGCCGCCCGAGAGGGAAATGGTTAGGTTGCCCCAAAGTGAAGGACAGATTACTATGAACAAACAAACAGATGCAGGGGTCAAACGGAGTCTTGGATACGCACAGTCACCCCAGACCTATGTCAGGGGTGACCCTCAGTCAGGCGTCCCGCAGTATCCCTGAGACACCGGTCTCTGAGACGGCTCCACCCAAAGGGAGTTTGTGGTAAAGGGAGTTTGGATGATGCTGCACGTGGCCTTATTTCCATAGAGAGCCAAACACGCACTCACTGAGGGGCATGCAAGGAAGTCCTACAGCAGTGAAGCATTTAACCTCGTACGAATCGGGGCTCCCCAAGCTCCCCTGACCAGGAAAGCTTGTTTCTTTTCCTAACCTCCTGCTCATACCCCACCAAGGCCATCGTCCATGGAATAAACTCTGACAGTCACTTCCCAAATTATCGAGAAATCCTTGCATTGTAGTCATACCCTTAGATTTCATCCTTTTTAAAAATAAAAAGTAAAAAACAATTTCAATAAAACAGGTAATTTTTTTTTTAAGTTCTGGTGCTTCAGATATGGAGAAATTCAGCTGGGTTGATACTGATTCCCCGGATGATGTGTCGCTCCCCTCACATTTCGTCCTCCCGTAGGATACTGCGTGTCACATTACAGCTCGACCACGGAGATCCTCCTAAACACTTAAAGGGTCAAAGATAGGCTCTCAGAAAGCATCTCAAATGAGCCCTTGGGCATTATCAGTGCATGGTGTTGTAAAGCTAAACACGTCCGTTCTTACAGTTGCAGCCCACCTAACCGACTTCTTCAGGCAGTCTGTGGCTTCTGCTCCAGAAGATCTGCCAGACACGTTTGGTGCAGATTTCTTGGAAAAGAAATGGAAGTAAGCTGGTGCGATAATGCATTCTAAGTAGTGTACAAAGGTTACGTACAGGAATTGCAAATGGAGAGACCAGGGTGTCATGGGTGCGGGGGACCACATCTGCCTCTGCCACACCTGCCCACAAGCTGTCGTAGTTGGTGGTGGTTCCTTCCCTGTCTGCAAGCTGAGGGCATTGCCCGCCCTTTTGGAAGCACGTGCATTTGTCTGTGCCTGTGCATGTTCATTCACTGACCCAAATGAGCCTGTGAGGCGCGCCCGCGCTGGGAGACGCTTCATGCGGGGACCTGGGTACGGAGAGTGACAAATAACGCAGCTTGGCCAGCACCATCCTGGAGCTTGTAGGGTGGCATCGGGAAGAGCCAGTGAGCAAGTTAGCACGTGGGTAGACCATGAGAGGTTGGGAGAAATGCCCTGGAGGGTTCCCATGGGGCAC
>VMDR010017249.1:0-20301 GCA_007922815.1 Macrotus californicus | reverse complement strand
TATTTACAGATAAGAACATATGTGGTAAATGTTTTAAAACATGGATATTAGAGATTTTTTAAAATGTGGTAAAATGTTAATACAGAAGTATGAATTTATATGTGTCTATTTTATATTATTCCCCCTACTTTCTGTATGAATTACATAATATATATAATTAAACAATTCTAATGAGTACACATTCAATATTTTAATATAAATAAAATTAATATTTTTGACCTGAATAGTGTCTTGCAAATCAGTTTTTTAAAAGATTTTATTTATTTATTTTTAGTGAGAGGGAAAGGTAAGGAGAAAAAGAAGTAGAGAAACATCAATGTGTGGTGGCCTCTCACACACCCCCTACTGGGGACCTGGCCTGCAACCCAGGCATGTGCCCTGACTGGGAATTGAACTGGTGACCCTTTGTTTCAAAGGCTAGCACTCAATCTACTGAGCCACAGCAACCAGGTCATTTTTTAAAATTATTTCATCTCCAGATACTTGATTCACCTTTTTGAGCAAGGGTTAGAAAATATTTGTGAGAAGGAGGAGAGAAAGTTTTCAATTCCTTGGTGGAAATTAAGCTTAGAGTAATTTTTACATGTCTACACCAGCTTGTATAAACCTAATATGTCTAGTAGAACTGAATGGGGACATCAAAGTAGTGATCATCAGAGAACCTTGGGTAGTGAACAAAGGTGAGATGAAAGATGAAAAAGTTCAAATCAGCTTCTTGAAAATGTAGTCCCATATCACCTGCATCAGAATCACCTGGGTGATAGTTAAAAACAAATTCTTGGGCATAAACCCAGCTCTATTTAACTATTATTACCAGGCTGGAGCCCAGGAAATCTGCATTTGAAATAACTCTCCAAATAATTCTCATACACATTAAAGTTTGAGAACCTCTCAATGGCTTCAGGGCATTTCTCTGAGAACCTTATGAACTGGTGGTTTCCCTGGGGTTGGGAACAAAAACTCATTGAAAAGTCCATAAAAAATCTGTGAGGTCTTTGAGTGAGAAAGGGGACAAATCTGCAAACATTATGAGAATGAGAAAATATGAGGCAATCATGAAACCTATAAAACCAATTTTGGAATCACACAACTATTCTAAAGACGATGGTCAAGTATTCACTTGAAATAATAGATGGAGAAATCTACTTATACTAAAGGTATTGTCAGCCTTATCAATGAGCTACTGGATATGAAGGAAACAAAATCAAAAGAACATTTATATCTGATGTAAAGTGCCTAACTCAATGCTTAGTTTGCACTACCTGGTCAGTACACTATGTTGTGTAGTGATGGCCAGTCAGATTCAGGCAAAAGAAAAGGATGCTACAGGATCTTAGCAAAAGAAACTTTTGGGTCAGTGCAGATTGGTCTGAAACTCAAAGGAATTTCTAAAGGTAAGAGAGACAGGGCCTTCCTCAGCTCTTAGCTAGGGACATCTCCCAGGGGTGCAAGGAGACATCGACAAGGGCTGTAAGAATGGCTAAAATCCTTAGAAGCCGTCCCCACAAGGGCCCTGGTCACAGGGAAGAGCAGATGAACAGAATGGATACGAAAATGGGGATACAGCTTCTGAAAAGGACTGAGACTCTTACCAGGCTCTGGAATGGTGCCAACCCACATCTCTCTAGGGCTAAAACTGAGCTGCTTTGTCTCACATTCAATCTAGATGGGCAGACTTCGAAGACCATCGAAAGACTTCCAACACCAGATGCTTCTGCAATTGCATCAAAGAAGTCACGTGTAAGACTAAATAGGCCAGGAATAAGTACTAAGGATACTTTATAAGATTTGATAATGCTGTGTTTTCTCAACATTTACTATTTCTTCCTAGTGATTCAAAGCAAAACCCTAAATGAAAAAGTCCAGTATACTTGCTGTGGACTATGGTAAAGAGAGACAACAGAATTCTCCCATTGTGGAGTCAACCTGAAACATGGGTGGAAAGGGGGCAAAAAGGTAGATTAAAAACCTGTGGGCACGAGAAGAAAACAAAAAGTGGGTAAGCTGACTAAGAGTCAGTTTACAAAAACAGGCTAAAGGAGGTTCCCACATGGTTTTCCAGCCATGAACAACATTCTTTATCCTTTTCTTTTACTAGACTGAAAACAAGTCACTATTTTCCAGGCTGAATAAAATGAAGAACAAAGAAGCACAGTATGTAAGAGATATAATCTAAAACTCTGCATGTGAAGTCTCCTGAAACTCAAAACATGTATTTCACTCTATAAATTTAGGAACCATGAGTGTTTCTCCCCAAACACAAAGGTTAGGAGAAATCCTTGTTAGAAGAATTCAGTTAACCAAATTAAGAGCTTCTTAGAAAAATTAGACCGGGGAACTGGGTTATAAGTTGTTAAAAGATAAACTAGAGTATATTTTAAGAATTAAGAGTGCATTTGAGCAAAAATTAAGCAGTGCCAGACAAGAAGTGGTTAGAAGTATACCACCAACTGAAGAAAGACCCTCAAGAGAAGAGGCAAAAGCAAAGCAATTATTTGATTGGTTATAGTTTAAGTGGTTGCCTTATTTGGGAAAGCCTAGTTGGCCATTTGTGATTGGCTGTTCCTAGGTTTCAATTTCTTAACCTTGAGGCATTGACAGGCTCAAGTTTAGGTTTGCTTATGTAGGCTGTTTGTTTATGCACGAAAGGTATCTCAGTCTAAAGGCTTCCTTGCTTAATGAATTTAACAAAGCAGGCCTAGAAACCCCCTTATAACTTTTGCTAAATATACTTAACTAGAATGATAAAAAGTACTTATACCACATGATCTCACCTTTAACTGGAACACAATCAACAAAAGAAAACAGCAAATAAAATACAACCAGAGACATTGAAATTAAGAGCAGTCTGACAGTGGCCAGAGGGGAAGGGGGAGGGAACAGGATGGGGAAGGGTTTCCAGGAAACACTGTGAGGGACACATGGACATAACCAAGGGGGAGGGTGGGAGCAGGGGAGGGAGGTTGGCTGGGGTGAGGGGAAAATGTAGACAACTGTAAATGAACAACAATAAAGTAATTAAAAAAATACTTAACTTTAAAAACACCAATTGCTTTTTTCAAGCTTAGATTATTAATTATTTATATTTGCCTCAAATCAGTTTTCTCTTACCTTGAAACTTTCGAGGGTCTCTTTCTCTCAAATTACAATAAAATATTAAAAATCAGTTTTGGGTTTGTTTTTTGCTGCAGCTAATATTCTCATACAGTTGGAGAAACTCCCTTCAGCTCCGCCCCCCCACCTCCATCCACACACCTGATGCCCTCCCCAACTTCTGCACTCCTCACACCCCACCTCACCCACTTCTCACGACACAGGACCTAACAGCTTTCTCACTTTTTTCCTTGCGGTACAAACTGTAGGTTCATTAACCAAAACAAAACAAAACAAACAAACAAACTCTTGCCTTGACTTTGAGGAAGAACATACAATGATCACTGTCCTTGTCTCCCAGCCACTGCACAATTCACTCTGACCCCTGAGTGTGCTATGCTTAAGATCATGCAACTTGAGACAAATTTGTAAAAATTCACTATTAGTGAAATAGATTATTGGGTAGTATGCAATATTGATAACATGATATTTAAGCACCAAGAGAGAAACTCTAACTCCATGATTGTTGTAAATATGTTTCAGTGAAACTGCATGAATGTGACCACTTGAATAGGGTGCAACACCGCAAGAATAAGTTAAAGCAAGAGCTCTGGAGGTTTGTCCACTCAAATGCATCCCAAGTCTTTATTTCAAGGTCTTGTGGGAGAAGAAGGAATATAAAAATAAATACACACAGACAAGAGTGTCCTGTATCTCTGTAATGGTGAAGGGATCGAGGGGAAAAGCACTGCACACTCATGTCTTTTAGTCTTTCTCCAGTTTCAAACAATGGCTTCAAATTCTTGGCAAGATGAAGCATTAGTTGTCATGGGTTTTTTACATCATGACATAGTGTTCAGCATCTCACCCCAAAGGCAAAGGGACTCAGTGAGGGAAAAAAGTTCGTCCTCCCTCTCCTTTCCTGCTTCTCTTTGAGAGACAAAAACAAAACAATCACATCACATAACGTGTCCCTTTATCAACAGCATGGACCTACAAAACTATTTTCTTACTTATTGGAAAAGTTTTTTCTTCACTTGACTGCCTCTAACTTCACCCTTTTCCATTCTTCTATTTCCAGGAAACTCACTTTGTATTTCTCCGTGTCTGTCTGAAAAAATACACTTTTTCACTGGGCTTACTATGAGTTACCACTAGTAGTGGTTTGTTAAGCTGGTTCTTTAGTTATATTCCAAAAATGCCAGTGTCTCTTTCAAAATAAATTCTTTTAAAACATTGAAATATTCATCAACAATAATGTGGGTTTGAGTCATGTAAAGAGATTTCATCAGCTGACACAGTTAAACTCGATGGAGAAAAACATAAGGCAATGATATCAACAGGGCAAAAAATTCATGTTTTTAGTAAGAAACTGGTCCCTATCTGTTACAGATATAAGATAAAATAGTAAGAGGTAACCAAGAAGTGGTAGAAGTAAGATTCATTGATGCACAGGCTGCAATAAAAGGACAAACAAGTGGGTTTCAACTTGAATTCTAGGTCAGTTTGTAAACTCTGTGCTCTGTTTTATATGTTCTATGTTATTAAGGGAGAACTAGACTCATAGTTATATATTTTAATCTGAAGTTCAAGTATCTTCAGGCAAATTCTGTTCCTAATGAAGGTATCAGTAGGTAATCTCACAATACCCCAGAACACCCAGACAATAAGAACACAACAGAAATGACTATTCAGGTTCTTATAGCCCAGTCTCTTTCTTCACAAGTGTGAATCACTAAGTCATTGTCTGAATTCCTCTTTTACCAATCATGCTACTAGAGAAGTGTGTTTGTCAAAATCCAGACTCTCCGATGAGACAAACTTTAAATGGACCCATGGTCATTAAACTCTAGGGATTTTGTATGAGTCAGCACAAGCTGTGTCATACTGCAGTAACAAAGAACCCACCACACACTTAAATCTCAATAGATTAACACCACAAAAGTTAGTTTTTTGCTTGTGCTCCATGTCCAGTACAGTCTGGTAAAGGAGTTTTGTCCCAAATAGTCAGTGTTCCTGGCTGAGGGTGGCTCCGTCTTCTTGCAACACTGCAATCTCAACATGTGACTTCTGGTACTGCTGAGGTAGAAGGCTGGAGCATCATCCAGCAGATTTTTATGTGCACAAGTCAATTCCACTCAGAATCTGCTGGCCTGAAACTCTTATAAGGCCTCAACTGTAACGGGGTGTAGGCTTAACAGAGCATACTCTGAGAGGCCCCAGGGTGCCCCACAAGCCTAGCTTGGGGACTGGGAAAAACAGCAGCATAGGGATTGAGTTATTTTGCAAATCAATAACAGCAAGCTACCTTCATAGCCTGCATAGAGTCAGGAAAATATGCATGACTTTGACACATGATGTAGCTGAGAGGCAGCTCCCTGGTTACAGCATCTGAGTGAGAGCTTGGAGACGGTTCGTTCCATACCACAGGCCACGCCTGCCCAGACTAACTGTGGCAGCCAAGAAAGGCAGAGAATATATATAGGAGTGTTAGCAGATGTAGTCAATTGTGGTGGAGTCAGAAATGGAGTTATGGAGGAGGTTCCAGTCTGGTATTTAAACAAAAAGGTGGGCCGCCATGTGGGTTAGGGACAATGCAGGACTATGGGGGACAGTGTGAGACAAACGAGGACAATGTGAGACAAGGAGGGAGCAAAAGGGGTGAAAGGACTCTTGCTGGTGGGCCCTGAGCAGGTGCCTCATGGTTTTGGATTAAGGACTCGAGGTCACGGCGACACAGCTGATGATACTGGGAACCGAGGGAGACCTGCCCAGCCAAGCACGGATTATTGGGAGGAGCCGGGAGAAGTGAGTTTCGGACTTCTGTATTTTTCCTTCTGGGGGACAGTCCTTCGGATTGGCGTGTTTTGAGACTGGTCTGACTGGGCAAAACAGGGAGGATAGGACTGTGTTTATAGGTATATCTTTGTTTCAAAAGGGAGTGAGATTTAATGGTAGAATTCTGCCATTATTCTAAACCTGTATAACTTTTAATTAAAATAGTTCCTTTCCTTTCTACCAAACTCTGGCATTGAGTGCCACAGTTCCTAATATGATGGTGGTAGGCAAAGAACCATGGTAAAAAAAATGACCCCGGAGGAGGGGATCTTGTTTCTGTAACACAACTAACCGCAGTGGAGCTGAGAAGGGTATACTTCTGTGTGCCCAGAGAGGATTAATGATCCTACCATCTACATGTGATATCAATTTCACCTAAACAATATTTCATAAGGAAAACTCTCATTTACTTATACATTTTGGGAAAAAAAACATCCCTTATGCTAACATTTTTAAGGACTCAGTTTTCAAAAATCCTCATTATTTAACTCAATCTAGACATTGCAATTTTTGAATTGCAATTTGAAGGTTTTGAATTTTTATGTTGACTTTTTAATGAACACGTTGCTATATAATAAATTGTTCACATTAGGTGTACAGTTTGGTGAGTCCTGGTAATGATACATAACTGTGCGACTATACCACAATCAAGATACAGAATGGCATCCTTACCCTCATGTCACCCCTTTGCAGTTAATCTCAGTCCCTAGCCAACCTCTGATCCCAGGTAACCACTAATGCATTTAGTCAATATAGTCAATATAATTTTGAATGCTTTGAGTTTAATTTTTAGAATTCGTTTTATTATCCAATTGAGAAAACTGGAAGACTTGTTACCTTTTAGACAGATTATTTGATAAATATGCAATGCTACTCATTATTCACAGTATTTCCATCACATCATTCAATAGCAGCCCCTGGCATGCAAATAATAAAAGATGTACAGCCCAATACACCTTCAGATGGCAACATATGGATTATTTATTCATTTAAAATATGCCTGTTGGCTTCCCCTATTTCACACCAATGTCATGATATTCCTTCCCTCTTTGTATCTAAAACACAATCAAAATTGAACAAAGAAATAAATAAGGGAAATTAAAAGAAGGCCTTCCAAATTTGCTTTGGGACTTTATAGAAAAACTGCTCTATATATTGATGACAATAGATATGGATCTATCAACATGTGTGTGAGTGTGAGTGTGAGTATGTGTGTTAGAAGGTCACTACGGGGAGCTACTCCAAGTATTCATTGAGCTGATGAATATTTCCTTCCTTCCTCCTTTATCACAGAGCTGTGACATGGGATCACAGTAAATCCAGGCTTGAGAAATGAGCTGTGTCAGCCCTCTAGTCAGTGCACCAGGAGACTGTCAAAACACCAGGGACCAGGTAAGTTACCCATCCCTTTCAAACCCAATTGTAATTTGCTCTTCCCATCTTGTAGGGAGAGAAAAAGTTGTCAGGAGGGGATTCACCACAGGGCTTTGGATGCACAGGTGCAGTGGCTGGTGGCTTTGTATTAGGGACTTTTAATGGCAGTCGACAGGGAAATTGTTGAATCAGCACAAGTGCAAAGGGCACTAGTAACATAATGCACTCTATATATCCTTCAAAGAGAGAGAAGGCAGCTGTTTGTCTTCCTGGGGAACCTAGTAACTTGGGGCAGAGTGCAGATGGTATTAGTAAAGGACTAAGGCATGAGAAGCAGGTGTCTTTGTGCTTTTCAAAAAGGTCAGAGTGTTGATATTTGCTAATACCTAAAGCACTATCTCCTAGAAACCTTAATGAAAATCATATTTTATTTTATTTTTGTTTTATTTTTTATTAAATAATTTTTCTTGTATTTTTTTCATTACCATTTATCTCCATTAGTCAGCAGCATTGCCAATCTCAGCAACATTCTATCCTGACTAAGTGTTCACCTTTTCCTTCAATGACTCAACAAATATTTAGTGAGTACCTGCTCTCTGCAAGCAAAATACGGGGATCAAGAAATAAGAGCCAAGTCCAGCAGCTGGGTTGTCCCAGGCAACACTGTAATATGTTTCAACTTCACCTTCACTCCCTCTTTCTAGGCGCCCTCTCCTGCTACAACATTACTCCACTCCACCCTCTCCCACCTTCACATTTCCCGAGACCCTCTACCTTAGCTTCTGCACATGATGTGCTCTAGACCAGCACCATCCAAAAGATTTTGCACAGGAATGAAAATGTTCTATTTCTGCATTATACAATAGAGTAGTTACTAGCCATGTGTGACTACTGAGCATTTGAAATGTAGCTAATATGATACCAAGACACTGAATTTTTTATTTTATTTTATTTTAACTCATTCAAATTTAAATAGTCACTGGTGGTTAGTGGTTACTTTACTGACTTTCAGTGTTCTGGAGATTTTCTATTTCCCCACCTTTGCTCTTCCAATACTTACCTTGTCTATGTTCTTCTAAGTAGCAACAAGTGAATATGTTAATTTGATGCATTAAGGAGTATTTCAGTGAGAAGCCATAATACCCTCTTAGATTCTGTACTGGGTTGGATAGCATCTCTTCAAAATTCATGCCCTTTCCAGAACCTCAGATTGTGATCTTATTTCGAAAAAAGGTCATTAAAGAAGTAATTAGTTAAGATGAGATTTTACTGGAGTGGGGTGATTCCTTAATCCAATATAACTTGTGTCCTTATAAGAAGGAAGACAGACAGAGACACAGAGAGAATACCATGTGATGACTGAGATCAAGACTTATGTGTCTACAAGCCAAGGAACATCAAGGATGGCCAGCAACACCAGAAGCTAAGACAAAGGCATGAACCATTTCTCACTAGAACCTTCAGAGAGAGCATGGCCCTCCTAACACCTTGATTTCAGACTTCTGGCCTCCAGAACTATGAGAGAACCAATTTCTGTTGTTCTCAGCCACCCAGTTTATAGTAACGTTATGGCAATTGTTATAACAACCCTAGGAAACTAATACAGGTACTTAGGTTGGCTTCACCTATTTTCACATTAAATAAAGACTTCATGGTCTTAAATTTGATACTCAAATTTTTGATGGTGAAAAGTGTAAGACCCATGGTAGAGTAACAAGCAATAAGGATATTTAAGACTAGCGAAAGACAGATGATCACTTGATAAAGTGAGAGCTTCTCATTTCTTCCCATCTAAATGTTCCCCCTAACCAGACTTTACCTCAGAAGCCTGCTTTACATAGTCTGAGACCTCATTTATTTTTTAAGTAAGGAAATCCAAGACTACAGAAAATGCCCCAAGAGAAGAGGGATATATTTTTATTTTTTATAGATTTATTGATTCCAGAGAGAGAGTGAGAGAGAGAGAGAAACATCGATTGGTTGCCTCCTGCATGCACCCCAACCAGGGACTCAAACTGCAGCCTGGGTGTGAACCCTGACCGGGAATCAAACCTGCAAACTTTCAGTACATGAGATGATGCTCCAACCAACTGAGTCACACTGGCTGTGCTGAGACCTCCTTTTGAATCAAAGATGTGGTTTAAGTCTTAAAAAGAAAGCTGGATTCTGTCTGCAGTTCATTATTGACCTAAAGCAGTGATGATCACATCAAGAAAATAAAACATTATTCATCCAGAGAAAAAGCATGACAAGTAATGATGTATTACTCCTAAAATGTAACATTCCTGAAACTCATGAAAATACACATATGTGTATGCATATTGTGTGTAACCATAAGGATGTGTACAAATGTGGGTATGTGTGAGTGTATATTGTATGTGTACATCATGGAAGTGAAATCTATTTTTCCAGAATGACTGAGTGGTCCTTGAGGGAAGTTGGAATCCCATCAATGACCCTCTAAGAGTGAACTACAGACTGTCCTCTAAAACAGACATCCTTTCATAACTTAAATATCTATTGAAGTCAACCTTTAGGACACAGTCAAGATGTACTAAAATCAACCTGAAGGAGACTCAAAGACCCCAGAACCCACAGTCTGCACCCCACTCCTACCCCTGTTAAGGAAGCCAAAAATTTAGAACAAACCCATATCCAACACACCACAGTCTACTCATCTCCTTCAGAGCCTTGGATTGTTTCCATATATGTGTTTTGCTGCCATAAATATTCAGTTAGATATGTCCATTTCATAGGTTGTAAACATGCAGGGAATGTGAAATGTTTTGTGGACAAGTTTTTTTTTTTTTTTTTAAGATTTTATTTATTTATTTTTAGGGAGAGGGGAAGGAAAGGAGAAAGAGAGGGAGACAAAAATTGATGTGAGAGAGAAATATCAATTGGTTGCCTCTTGCACACCCCCAGCCAGGGACCTGGCCTCCAATGCAGGCATGTGCCCTGACCAGGAATTGAACTGGCAACCTTTCGGTTTGCAGAACAGTGCCCAAGCTACTGAACCACACCAGTCAGGACTGAACAAGTTTTTTTATTTGTTTGTTTTTTTTTGTTTTGTTTTGTTTTGTTTTGTTTTGTTAACCTGAGATATCAGGAAGTAGTGTCTGGCCCCTTTAGATTCACTTGAGCAAACAGGTCCCATGAGAGAACCAGAGAGATTCACCAAAAGCCAGATAGTTAGGTCAAAGAAGCCCCTGGAGACCTCTCTCTCAGAGGAACACACTAATGATAAAGAAACAGCTGTTTTTATTTATACAGGTACACTTGAGAAAGGCAAGAAGGCATGAAAGCCCTTGCCTATGGCTAGAACGACCATATTAAACAGTAATTGATGGGATCCCAGAAAGGTTGCAGAGGATACTGCTGCATCTCAGAGGATTTTCTGGCATTCTCATAAATTTCACTGGTGACATGGATCCCAGTTCTGGGGCAAAGCTTTGTGGGGGCTGCATTGTTAGGCTTCAGTGAATTCTATTCTTTTCCAGAAAGCCGTATATCAGCTGTAAATTGTTATTAATAAATGGTGGACTCTACCCTGGCTGGTGTGGCTCAGTGGATTGAGCACCAGCCTTCGAACCAAAGGATCACTGGTTCAATTCCCAGTCAGGGCACATGTCTGGGTTGTGGGCCAGGCCCACAATAGGGGGCACTCAAGAGCCAACCATACATTGATGTTTCTCTCCCTCTCTTTTTCCTTCCCTTCCCTTCTCTAAAAAATGAATAAATAAAATCTTTAAAGAAATTATTTTACAAAAATAGTGGAACCCAATTCTAGTGTTTTCAGAGCTTGTGCAGTCTGATAACACCCCACATGTGGTAAAGACTAAACAAGAACAAACACCCTGACAGGTACGTTTGCATCCACAGGCAGGGAATTTCAGCCAATAAACATTTGCCTGTGTAGTGCCTTTAATCCAACTCTCTGATGACCATCAGCATGCTCTACAAGGGAACTTGGGCTTTGTTACTTGTCGGCTTTCAGAGGTTTGGGTCATTCTGAAACCAGTCATTGTACGGATCTACCTCTAACCCAAACACAGATTTTCGAGAAAGCGACTGTACTGTGGACTGAGAAAGACCTACAGGCAAAGTTGGAAGTACAGTTTGACGAAGAAGGATACAAAGAAAGTTAATAGAGGGTAAAATTGGATTTCCTAGACGGCCCTGATTTTTATTCAGAAGACATTGTCTATTGATTCTGTATAAAGTCAGGGGAACTTTTCTTTTATTGTGTGTGACTAAGATATATAAGGCTCTTTTAATGCAGGTTTTAAAATGATGACTGCACGGTTCAGAGAACCGATGCACTCCCAGTAGGTGGAACTCAATACCAGGCAGAGGGGGCTGGAAGATCTGTACATGTACACTGTGTTTATTTAGCAGGACTCTGGTCAACATTCTGCTTTAATAGCTTTTCTTTACCTACTGCGACTTTGGCTGTGAATTAGGCATTTGGCCTACAAGGTTCTATTTTCCAACAAATACACCCTTACCACTCAAATCCACATGAGGGGTTTGAAAAAGTCAGTAAATTCAGAAAGTCCCCATTTCCATTACTTAGATTTGTTTAAGTACCACTCTTCCTTAAAACTTTTAACCTCTCTCAGTGCAAATCTAAACCAGAGCTTAGAAAATGATGGGATCGTGTAACATATTTCTAGCTGAGCTAGTTTAGTGCTTCAAATGGGGTAAGGGGCACTGCCAGTATATTCCAATGTGTATTAAAGTATATTTTTAAAAATGTTTTATTGAATACAATGTCACACATGGTAATATAAATAATGATAGAAAGAATTTGAAATTTCCTGTTTGCTGAGAAAAACACTGGTAACTGTCAATTCATTTGTTAGAAAAATGTGATTGTTTTCAATTTGGAATTTGACTTCCAGAATGTTTTAATATATCATCTAATGTTCCACTACTGTTAGGTTGGCATTTCAAAAAGTAACAGAGTACCTAAGATGGACCTAATAAGCATCTCAATTATTTATTAAGATTAATGGAGATGCATGCACGGCTTAAGAACAAAATTGCAATTACTTATTATACCTGAATTTATGATTGCACCAAACTTCAAGGCAGAATAATCACAAGTCAAGCACCAAAACTTAAAAATGAAGAGAACAATATATTAACAGTTGATCATACAAGTAACTAGGGAGTCATAAAAATAGCAGTTAAGACCAAGAATTTCGATACCAGAGATACCCAGATTCAAGGCCCTATTCTGCCACCTTGTGGCTATGTGATAGAGTCTCAGTTTTCTACTCCATAAAATGGGGATGACACTTCCCATAGTTTGTCTGTAAGAATCAAATAGAACAGTCCATGTAATACACTCATTGAAGTGTGGAGCACATAATAAACACTTAGCATTTGGAAACTATAATTTTTAATAACATTCGTGCTACAAACATAACACACAGTGTCTCTAGGCCTACAAATCAAACATCAGGGACTGGTGTATGATAAAAGAAGCATCCCACCCTGAATGAATGGAAGCTACGGAAGTGAGACAGGACCATCCACATAGGAGTGTGTACAAACTGGACCATTGGAAGGTCAGCTTGAAACTGTAAATCATAGTCTGTGGGAGGCCACATCATGTTCCAAACTTTTGCTCCTCAAACCACTTTTGGTGGGCAAGCAAACATTTTCAGAATTCAATGAAGACTTTTGCTGCAATTGCCAAAATAAAGCATATCAACGTTTATTACCCAACTCTTTCCTTCAGTCTTAGTAAAGGAAACATGGACTCTATTGCCCTCCCCCCATGCACAAAGTGCTCTAACTTTGGGAGATGTTAAAAAAAGTTGTTTAAGAAATATCTTAGCTAAAAATGTTGTTTGGTTTTCAAACAGGAGTCATTTTCATGAAAAAGTTACAAGCACAAACAGTTGTCATTTTTGTAAGTATACCTAAGCAAACTCACCGTTACTACTAAGCCTTATTCATGCAAAGGTTTTCATTACCTCCTTAGACCAATTCAGTGAACATTTTAAATTGTGATCCTGCCTATCTCAAAGTGATGTTTTGTTTTTGTTCTTTGGGCTTTTTTACTCTTTTAAAAAAATTATTGTTCAAATACAGTTGTCTCCATTTTCCTCCACCACTTTCCCTTGCCCCACCCACCCCTACCTCCCACCCTCAATCCTACCCTGCTTTGCTCATGAGTCCTTTATACATGTTCCTTGACATTCTCTCCCTTCTGTCCCCACTATCCCCCTCCCCCCTTCCTTCTGATTACTGTCAGTTTGTTCTTTATTTCAATGTCTCTGGTTCTATTTTGCTCATTTGTTTCTTTTGTTGATTAGGTTCCATGTATAGGTGAGATCATATGGTATTTGTCTTTCACATGTTAGTTTTTCCCAAAGCACCTGGCATAGTGGTGCACTCAATAAATACTTATTGAATAAACAAAAGTGGATGAATATAGAAAGAGTAAATAAAAGAGTGTTGAATGGGTCAATGAACTGAATGTTTTCGAAGAAAACATTTTCCAAATACCAGAGAACGATAGCAATCTGATTTGTCAGTATAACAAATGGTTCATTTATCTCTCTTGAGCAGGATTTCTCAACACTAATGATATTTTCGGTCAAATAATTGTTTGATGTGAGGGGCTGTCCTGTGCACTGTAGGATGTTTGGCAGCATCCCTGGCCTATACCCACCAGCTGCCAGTGCCCCTGCCTTTTTTTGACAACCAAAAATGTCTCCAGACATTACCAAGTGTCCCCTGGGGAGGGGACAAAGTCACCCTTAGTTGAGAACTAGTTCTTAAGATACTTTGTTTCCCCACTTCCTCCCTTTTCTCCAGCTACATGTTTAGTAATGTGTAAATCATTTTTAAATGTCTTTTCTGTTTCACTAGTGGAGTGGACACCGACAGATCTCTTAGTTGTCTGATGTGACTATTTCACTTACGATAATAGTCTCCAGTTCCATCCATGCTGTCACGAAGGGTAGGAGCTCCTTCTTTCTTTCTGCTGTGTAGAATTTCATTGTGTAAATGTACCAGTTTTTTGATCCACTCATTTACTGGTGGGCACTTAGGTTGTTTTCTAGTACACTCTGTTTCTATAACACTGCTACTTACTTCTAACTCTGCCTTCTCAATCTTCTTCCCTGAACCCCTTTACCATTAATGTGACTGTTATTGCTCAGGATTTTGTCCTCTGCCTGAATTTTATTACTAATACTCTTGCAGGGAAATTGTAACCACACCAATCACTTTGGTTTATATCCATTTGCGACAACTCCTGATATGTAATTCCTTTTTCTGAGCTCCATATACATATTCCATATTTTCTATGGAATAATCAAACTTTGAGGACAGAGTTGACTATGGTCAACAACCATAGTCTTAATAATGAGCCATGAGTGAGACAAGTCCCTTAGACAAAAAAACAAAAAACAAAAAACCAGAATTCAGTTAAAATATAAAAGGCTTCCAAATAATTTGAAAGAAAGAAGTAAAAAATTGTCACTATTTGCAGATAATATGATACTGTATAAGAAAAACTTTAAAGATTCCACCAAAAAACTACTAGAACAGAAAAATGAATTTAGTAAAGTAGCAGGATACAAAATAAATATCCAGAAATTGATTGTATTTTTTTATACAGCAATAATGAACTATCAGGAAGGGAAACTAAGAAAACAATCCCATTTACAATCGCATCAAAAATAAATAAAATACTTAAGAATAAATGTAACCAAGGATGTTAAAGGCCTAAGACAATAAAGGAAGAAATTGAAAAAGATACAAATAAGTGGAACCATATAATGTGTTTATCGATAGGAAGAGTTAATATCGTTAAATGTCCATACTACCTAAAGTAAGACATACATTCAACATGATTCCTATCAAGATACAAATGATGCATTTCACAGAACTAGAACAAATATTCCAAATATTTATATGAAACAACAAAAGACCCCAAATAGCAACAGTAATCTTGAGAAAGAAGAACAAAATTGGAGGAATCATGTTACCTGATATCAAACTATACTACAAGGCTATATTTGTTTTGTTTTTGGTCATTTTTTTAAAGATTCAGTTGTTGATAGTTGTAGGTTTGTTGTCATTTTAGTTCATAGTTTTGATCTTTTTCTTAAATAAGTTCCTTTAACATTTCATGTAATAATGGCTTGGTGATGATGAATTCCTTCAGCTTTACCTTGTCTTGGAAGCACTTTATCTGCCTTTCCATTCTAAATGATACCTTTGCTGGACAGAGTAATCTTGGTTGTAGGTCTTTGCTTTCCATCACTTTGAATATTTCTTGCCAATTCCTTCTAGCCTGTCAAGTTTCTTTTGAAAAATCAGCTGACAGTCTTATGGGAACTCCCCTATAGGTTACTCTGCTTTTCTCTTGCTGCTTGTAAGATTCTCTCTTTATCTTTAATCCTTGGCATTTTAATTATGATGTGTCTTGGTGTGGTCCACTTTGGGTCCAACTGGATTAAAACTCTGTGCTTCCTGGACTTGCGTGTCTATTTCCTTTGCCAAATTAGGGAAGTTTTCTTTCATTATTTTTTCAAATAGATTCCCAATTTCTTGCTCTTTCTCTTCTCCTTCTGGCACCCCTATGATGCAAATGTTGGACTTCTTAAAGTTGTCCCAGAGGCTGTATATACCATCCCCATTTTTTTTGGATTCTTCTTTCTTCTTTTTGTTCTGACTGATTATTTTTGCTTCTTTATCTTCCAAATCATTGATTTGATTCTCAGCTTCATCCACTCTACTGTTGTTTCCCTGTAAATTGTTCTTTCCCTATAAATTGTTCTTTATTTCAACAGTGAATCCTTCATTTCTGACAATATTTTATATGCTGCTGAGGTCTTCACTAAGTTACTTGAGCATCCTTATAAACAGTGTTTTCAACTCTGCATCTGATAGATTGTTTATCTCCATTCTGTTTAATTCTTTTTCTCAAATTTTGATCTGTTCTTTCATTTGGGCCATGTTTTTTTGTCTCCTCATTTTGGCAGCCTCCCTGTGTTTGTTTCTATGCTATGACTCCCTATCTTGGTAGTGTGGACTAATGTAGTAGGTGTCCTGTAGGGTCCAGTGACACAGATTCCCCTATCACCCAAGCTGGGTACTCGAGCTGTGTCCTTTGTGTAGGTTGAGTATACTCTCCTCTTGTAGTTGAGCTTTGGTTGCAGTTGGCAGGTCAATGGGAGGGATTTATTCAGGTTAGTCAACTGCAAGGATTGGCTGTGACCACTTACCACCAACCTCTTCCCTCCATGGAGGATCAGCTGTGCAGGGGCAGGGTTGGAGTGATCCAAAGTGGTCTGTTGCTGTCCACTGGGCATGCTGGCTCTGGGGTTTCCTAGGTGGTACAGGCCAGGGTCAGCCTCCATCTGTGTTTGGCCTGGGTCCACACTTCCTACGCTATAAAGCAATCCGAGAAGGTTGCTACTTGTGCTGGGCTTAGAGATTTCCAGGCAAAGTCAAGTTGTGAAACTAATCTGGCTGTTGCTAGTGCCTGGACTAGAGCTCACTGAGGCAAGCTGTTGCTTGTTTGATAGTATTTAGGAAGTTACAAAGCATGAGGCAAGATCCACTATTCACATGGAAAAGCAACTCCTGTGTGGTGCAGTCTCTGGGGATCTCCAGTGTAGATCAAACAGTGTTAGCTAGGTTGATGGAGTCTCAAATATGTCACCATCTTGCTGACTCTGTGGGTTTGTTGTGGAAGTGCTCAAAAAAGGGACATTAGCCTCTGCTTGCCCCAATACCAGACACTTCCACCTCTCCCACTATGCTGCTGGTGTTTCAAGTTACCACCCAAGCACTGGAGTTCAGAGGGAGTGAGTCTGAGTAGGAGAGTCAGTGTGTGAGTCCTTTAAGAGGAACTGCCTGGGGCTCCAGCAGTTTCTCCATTGACTTAATCTCCTCTGGTTTTTGTAGCCAGAAGTTGTGGAGACTTATCTTCCTGGCACTGGAACTGTGGGCTGGGCAGCCTGGTGTGGGGCTAGGACACATTGCTCCTGAGATATCTCTCCCAAATTTTTATCCTCCACATGTGAGTGAGAGACCATCCCATTCCACATCTGCACCCCTCCTACCAGTATTGATGGATGTGGTTTCTTTAATTCCATAGTTGTCAGACTTCCATTCAGCTTGATTTCTGATGGTTCTGAGTGATGGTTGTTCTATATTTTAGTTGTAACTTTGATGTGGTTGTATAAAGAGGCAGGCCATGTCTGCCTATGCAGCCATTTTGACTGGCAACCTTAAGATACTCTCTTCAATAAAGCATGTTGGGAAAATTGGACAGATACTTGGGAAAAAAATGAAAGTAGACCATGCAGAAGAATAAACTCAAAATGGATTAAGGACTTAAACATTAGATTCAAAACCATAAAAGTCCTAGAAAATAACATAGGCAGTAAAATCTTGTATATTTCTCATAGTACTATTTTTTCTGATATGTTTCCTCAGGCAAGAGAAACAAAAGAAAAAATAAACAAATAAGACTACATCAAACTAAATCATTTTTGCACAACAAAGGAAACCATCAACAAATTAAAAACACAACCAACCCAGGCCAGTGTAGCTCTTTCTTTTGGAGCGTTGTCCCATAAACTGAAAGATTGTGGATTCCATTCCTGGTCAGGACACATGCCAGCGTTGTGTGTTTGATCCACAGTCAATGGAGGTATAGGAGACAACCAATCAATGTTTCTCTCTCACATTGATGTTTCTCTCTCCCTTACCTCTTCTCTCTCTAAAAGCAATGAAAAAATGTCCTAGCATGAGAATAAAAAATAAACAAAAAATTTTTAGAAATGGGAAGACTACCCACTGAATGGGAAAACATATTTGCCACTACTGATAAAGAGTTAATGTCCAAAATTTATAAAGAACTTATAAAAATCAAGACCAAGAAAACAAGCAATCCAATTAAAAAATGGGTAATCCATCTGAGTAGACATTTCTCCAAAGAGAACATATAGATGCCCAATAGTCATATGAAAAGATGCTCATTGTCACTAATCATCAGAGAAATGCAAATTAAAACCACAATGAGATATCACTTCACACCTGTCAGAATGGCAATCATCAATAAACCAACAAACAAGTGCCAGTGAGGATGTGGAAAAAGAGAAAACTTTTTGCAAATCTGCATTTGTACTGTGAGTGTGAATGCAGATTGGTACAGCCACTGTGGAAAACAGTATGGAGTTTCCTCAAAAAGTAAAGATGGAACTGCCTTATGACCCAGTGATTCCACTTTGGGAATATATCCGAAGAAACCTAAAACACTAATTTGAAAGAATATAAGCACCTCTATGTTCATAGCAGCATTATTTACAAAAGCCAAGATTTGGAAGCAGCCCAAGTGCCCATCAGTAGATGAGTGGATAAAAAAGCTGTGGTACATTTACACAATGGAATACTACTTGGCTATAAAAAATGAAGATCTTCATCTTTTGCAACAGCATGGATGAACCTGGAGAGTGTTATGCTAAGTGAAATAAGCCAGTCAGAAAAACACAAGTATCGTATGATTTCACTTATATATGGAATCTAATGAAAAAAATAGAAATAGACTCATAGATACAGAAAAGAGACTGACAGCTGACAGGGGGGAGAAGGGTTGGGGAACTGGGTGAAAAGTTAAAAGGATTAAGAAAAAAAAAACCTCATAGAGACAAAAAACAGTATGGTGATTACAAGAGAAAGGAGGTTAAGAGGAGGTGAATGAGGATAAAGTGGGAATAAATGTTGATGGAAGGAGACTTGGCCTAGGATGGTGAGCACACAATACAATATACAGAAGATGTATTGTAGAATAGTACAACTAAAACCTGTATAATTTTATTAACCAATGTCACCCAAATAAATTCAATAAAAATTTTTGAAGATGGGGAAAAAGAGTTGGTTTGAAAATTTACCTTGTCTTTGGGACAGAAAGAAGGACAATAGTGCCAAGAAACAATTCTGGAGTGGTGGAAATCATGGGGCCCACCAGGTGGAAATAAGTTACCAGCAAGGTGTCAGGAAAATTTGAAGTAAAGATTCACTTGCTTCTATGACTAGAGGTAGTTTTCTTAGAAGACAAGAAATACGCTGAAGCAAAATCTAAGACTTGGGAACAAGTTTGCTCTATTAGGGTCAAAACCCATTCTTTTTCATATCAACTTCTTATCATATCAACTCCACTTTCCTTTTTATCTTTAGTATTTAACAATCCTAATTTGAAAACTTGGTTAGAAGTAACCAAGCATAAGGGCTTGTTCATGTTTGGGTGGTAGATGATATAGGGTCCCTTGGCCCAGAGGTGGCAGAGAGGTTCAGCATGAGAAAACTGCATGAGAAAGTCAAATCAGGTCCATGAGAAGGTCAAATCCACGAGAATGCAAAACTCCAGATCAAATCAAGGCCATTTGGTAAGCAGCCACTCTGCCTGAATTTTCCTTTCAGTTTTCATATCTGCTAAAGACATGGAGGGGTCTGGGTAAATGTTTCATTGAGGAGTCTGTTCCTTTGCATCTAACATTCACCAATCCAAAAGAGAATTTATTTGTCTGCTTGCTATCAATTTTCACCCCTAAATCTGCATTTTATATCTCTGTTACTATTGTTATGGGACTTCTCTGGATTTGTTTCCTCATTTGTAAAATTGCAGTGCCAATACTTGATATAACTACTCTATTTTGCCACGTACAATGCACAGTTTTGCCCACATTTCTGAGGGAAAAATGAAGGTATGCATTATATGTGGGTATAATGATTACATACCATGGGTATAATAATGGGTGTTAATAATCTCATTTATAGCATACACAAAAACAGTGAGCATGCATTATACATGGCAAAATACAGTACTTTTCAGACTGAGTCTTAAATACCATGTTACTCCAGTGTTTTCAAAAACGACAACAATTTGGTTTAAATATTATTCTGCATTGGATTTTTCAAGGGCCCCTAAAAGTATTCCACCTCTGTCCGCTCTCTTCT
>VMDR010017248.1:0-20302 GCA_007922815.1 Macrotus californicus | reverse complement strand
AAAAAAAAAAAAACACCTTGCAGCATAAAGAAGAAATATACAGATTATTTTTATTTAGATATAGGATAAGCAAGAAATGAGGAATCAAAGGAGTAGCCAGGAATTTAAGAAAGAAAAGCTTTATATACAAATAACTAGTTCACCTTTTTTATTAGAATTAGCCTATCTTCTCCAGGATAGAAAATATCTTCTAAAAACTCTCGATTAATATTGGAAACTGGACTGTTTGCCTGGACCACATTTCAATCTATTATTCACGTGGCGTGACTTGGCATCCTGACTGCCTGGCAAGAAAGCGTCCACCTTCTTCCTTCTGTTGTGTCCTTTGTCTAGGAAAATGAGCTGTCTGGAAAGATAGGACAGCTCTTTTCAGCAATGTACTCACAGCTAATTGTTTCTTCAGTCCTAATCTCTAAACACCCCAAAGTCACCGACAAACAGTGTGCCGTGGTGCAGTGAGATTTCAGCACTGAAAGAATACTTGCCAGAGAATGAAACTCAGAATTAAATAATAGCAAAATAAGACACATTATGTAAAGAGAGAGGGAAGGCTATGCTGAGACATTGTGATTTAGGTTAATTTAAATTGTTCTTGAGAAGAGAAAAGAAAACTGGGAGCTGTCCAAATCCATTTCTGTGGTCATAAACACAGTATGACAAATGTGCTACCATCAAGAAAGCATCTCGTGCTGAACCTTTCACTGAAATAGAAATGAGCTCTCATGTTTGCGTTCATACCCATCTACAGCATCGTGTATTCACAAACCATATTGTGCTGGGTTTGATGGATGCTTCCATTAAGATGCCTTGTGCTGGCATTATGTGTTTTCATTCTTACCTAGACAAACAATTGATTTCTTTTAATACAGAAAAGCAAAAAGAATATGGTATGTAAATGATATAATCTTCTCTAAACTAAAACCCCTTGATTTATAGACATGCTGGATACTTTTGCAATGACCTCCCTAATTTCATATGCATGGAGAGAAGAGAGAAGGGTACAAACTAAACCAAATAGCAGTTGAGAACTATGTAGCAGGTGCTGTGTTTTACAAACACCAGAAGCAGTCTAGCAGCTCTTTCCAGCCCTTGCCCTACCTGTGCTCTCTGTCTGGAAACCTCCCTCCCTAGGATAAGGGCATAGCTCTACCTCTCCTTTGCTCCAAGCCTCTGCAAAAACTCATCCCCTCTCACAGGTAGTCCATGATCATCCTGTCTAAAGAGATTCTACTTTATTCTCTATTCCTGGTATTACTATTCTTCATAGTCCTGTTACCACGTGGCATATTGTATATTTATTTGCTTGTGTTTGTTGTTTCTTCCTTCTCACCCTCCTCTTGCTTCATTCTAATGCAAATGTCAGGAGAATAAGGATCTTACCTAGTTTATTGCCTGCTCTGTCTCCAGTATCTGGAACAGAGCTTGGCCCATTCTTGTTGAAGTGAAATAATGGATTCTTTATTCTCTTCTAAGCCTCAGTAAATCAAATTTTCTTACTAGGAGTATTTAGTAAACTTTTTGATTACTAAATGCTTTGTTGTCCAAAAATTGAATCTCACAGGCTGCTGGAATCCCACTCTGATGTCTACACAACATCTACTTAGAAATCAGAGAAAGGAAAGGGGGTAAAGTAAATTTGTAATAAACCATGCAGGACAAACCCTGGGAGCAGGAGCCCCTGACATGGACTATGGCTTGTGAATGTTCACATAATAAAGATACTTACTCACTTCTTCTTTGGTCAACCCGTATTTATTTATGATGCCCATCAGGCATTGAAGTAGAGAGGTTGGGAAGGAAGTAGAACTTAAAGCCTCAAGTTCAGGAGAGACCCAGGCTAAAGATAGATGTGTGGGAGTCATCAGAGTTTCGATGATATTTAAAAGTGATTTTGCATAAATTCACCAAAATAGCAAGTGCAGGTAGAAAAAAAGGAAAGAACCCAGAACTGAGACTTGAACACCCCAACATTTTGAGGCTAGGCAGTGAGAAAGAACCAGCAGAGGCTGGGCAAAAGTTTCAGAGAAGCAGGTGAGGCCAGTACGTGGGAACCAAGTGAAGACAGTGTCCAAGTGGTCAGGGGGTGGAGGGTATCTGAGTTAAGTGCTGCTGTTAGGTCAAGAAAATGGGGACAGAGAGCTGGTCATTTGATATAGCATTGGAGGACATTTGTCATCTCTACATGAGCAATTTAGATACAGCAATGTGGGCAAGACAGTTGGAAGAGACAAGGATTATAGACAACTTTCTTGAGTAGTTTTTGTGTGAAGGAGAGGAGAGAAGAGAGTAGAAGCTAGGGTAAGAGGAGGTTTTGTTGGTCATTGTTATTTTTAAGAGAAATAATAGCATGCTATCTTCTCCTGCAGTTGCTTCCCATCGGCCAACTATAGACAAGATTTGCCTTCCTTGGTTTTATATAACTATAATATTTGTACCAGTGAAACATTCATATACTTACTTCAAGTGCCAGAATTCACATTACAACTATTTCTTAACCGGAAAGCACACTATGAGTCAATGCAATGTCTTCGACAGGCAATATTGGTTTTCCAACATATCAAAAGAAGAGTAAGTTAACATTGATGAGAGGGCAATGTATTTGGCTTTCTTTCTTTATTAAAATAGAAGGAGAATGAGTATATTGAGCCAGATACCTGTAGAACGTTAAGAACTTCCCAGTTGAATTAATTTACTTTAAAACTACTATACAGCACGAATGGATTGCTCCATGGCACTTGGATTACATAGAGTGTCAACTTTTTAAATATTGGCTGAAGTCTTCAAATACCAAGATTGGTGGAATTTTCAATACTAGCCAGATTTCAAGGATCCATGCTTCCTCTTTTTATTATATATAATAAGATCCCTAGGGCACATATCATCTTTTAAAACATCCTAAGAAACAGATGGGCTCTGGTTGCCCATGTTGGGATCTGTGTTTGGGAACATGAGGTCCAGTCAGTCCCAGCAACAACTCTGGAAGTCTCTTCCCACTGGGTCAGCACTGAATTTAGAAGGCTCCTGACCAAGGCTACAGAGCTCAGGGCTCAGCACTCACTGGCCACCAGGCAGGCATCCCCTTCAGAATATTTCCCTCTCAAAGGAGCTGTTTGGGCAAGTACACCCTCTGTGATACTTAAAAAGCCTTTATCACTCTTCCCAGCTTGGGGGCTTCAGGGCCACCCTCTCAGGGTCTCCACCATCACCAAACCTCCTCTGACTTTGAACAAGTTTAGCTTAATCACTGAAATAAGTCTCATATCTCCAAAAACAAAAAAGCCTCATTGGAGATTTTCTTGTGGGGACTCTGTAGACTCTGCAATTTCTCTTTTCTGCCAACAAGTGAACAAAAAGAGTTTTCTCTGTCCTCCCAGAATTAGAGATTGTCAAGATGAAGTGTTCTGGGGAAAGGCAAAACAGTGGAGATGGGACTTTCTCAGAGTAATCACTTTGCTGCACTGGCATTACAAAGTGTAACCACAGGGCACACGTGAGTCAGAAGTTAAAGAACTATTGTACTGTGCTCAGTTATTCTTTTTTTCTTCCGTAAAGTCTTTACTTCTATTTTTTATTGAATGTTTTTGGTTGACATTGGTTAATAAAATTACATAGGTTTAAGGTGTACAATTCTATAACATGTCATCTGTACATTGTATTGTGTGCTCACCACCCCGATTCAAGTCTCCTTCCATCACTATTTTTCCCCCTTGTTTAGTTGTTCTTAATTGCATTTTCTACAGCTCTAAATTTCAGAAGTCTGTAGATTAGGGAAGTTGTTTATCTTACTCCCTGCTGGTTGAATGTGAGTTCCACATGCAAAGTCATAGTCATGGACCAACTACGGTTTCTGAGAGCATGAAGTGTGGGTGTTAAGGTGCCATGGAACTACACAGAGTGTAGTAGAATACATTTTCCACTTACACTCAATTCCATAACAATCTGAAGACCAACTTTATTCTATGCAATGCGAAAGATAGTCATTATTTGCCCTAACGGAACTTATAGCAAATTAGATGGATAAGAAAGTAAATGAGTGTGGTTGAGAAAAAAGCAGAGTACAGTAAGTACCCTAAGGGGGACAGGATGTCTAAGAAAGATGTAGCAGTCTGGGCAGGATGAGGAAAGACGGTATTTAACATCAGTCTTAAGTGAATTTAAAACTCTAGGTCTTGACCCTTTAGTGAGAGAAATCAATTGAGTATGTGCAGTATTTTAAAGCTCAATCAAATGGAAAAGACAAGAAAATGTCAGAGGGCACCCCAAGTCATAAGTCCTGTAATGGAAAAAAACACAATAGAAACTAAACTACAACAAAGACAAAAAAACAAGTAGCAAGTACCATTTTCTGAAATTCTCATTTCAAAATATACATACATATGTGCCTCGATCATGATGTAAAATATGTCCTCCTCAATTGGTCTTGGCTAAAAAATGTATAAGAAAGGTTTATTCATGTTGCATGGAATATAATCAAATAAAAATGAGAGATGGTATTTCAGACAGGTAACATCTTAAAGCACAGATAGAAGAAAGGTGTACCTAGTGCTGTAGAGTGGATGAGTTGTCAAATTTATTGAAATCATTGAATAACTGAGAGAACAATGAGAGTTAAAAACATACAGACATCTTGAGAAAATAAAAATAAGCATCTCAAATTTCAAATGTCCAAAAATAGACATTTTCTTTCTGCCCTCAATCCTTTTTTCTTTAGTCTTATAATCTTTAATAATTGCCACTCCCCATTCATTTGCACAAGCTGAAAAACTAAGTCATTTTGGGGTCATTACTTTCTTTCATTCTCTCCCACACTAATTCGCCAACAAGTCCTGTTGGCTACTTTCAAAAACCTTAAAACTCTCTATGTCTCTTCAGTGGTTCTATGATCCTGGCCCAGGCATCCATCATCTTTTGCCAGGACTGTGTCAATAGTTTCCTAATTGGCACCTCTACACCCAATTTTGTGCCTTTACCTTTGTTCACAATTTATTCTTCACACATAAGCCAGAAAGATGTTTCTAAAGCTCTGCTGTCCAATATGGCAGCAACAAGCCCCACATGTCTATTTAAATTTAAATAAATTAAAATTAAGTAAGATTAAAAATTCAATAACTTGGCCACACCGGCCACATTTCAAGTGCCCAATAGCTGCACACTGTGTCCAATATGGCGACCCCACTAGACAGTGCAGAGAACATTCTCATCATTGCACAGAGTGGTATTGTTTTTGGATAGTGCTGTTCCAAAGCACAGGCCAAATCAGGCCAGCCCCTGCTCAAAAGCTTCCACTGATTTCTCATTACAGCTAGAATAATACAACAAATTCATACCATAGCTCTGAGCCCTACACAATATTGTTTCTGCATATTGCTCCAAAGTCACCATTTGTCATTCCCGTTCCTTCAAGTACTTACTTCTTTTTCCCTTCCTTTTTCAAATCAAGGTCTACCTTGGGACCTTTGCACTTGTTTTTATCTTTGTCTAAAATATTCTCTCCCCCACCGCTCTTCCTACACACAACTGTTCTTATTTAAATCTCTTGGATAAAACATTAGGTCTCCTTGTCAGCTGACTGTCTTAGTTATGTTACATGGCATCAATTTGTTTATACCATTCATCATAGTTTCCAAATCTGGATTTATGCACCTTATTAGTATGTGTATTATTTGGTATGTTTATCGATTGTCTATCTCCCCCGCTAAAACACATGCTTATTGTCAGCCTTGCTCATTACTGTGTCTCAAACACCTAATTAACGTTGAAATGAACCAAGTATTGGATGGGTAAATGAACCCCACAGGAGAGCTAAACCTATAGAATTGGTGGAGAAGAGTTGTGAAAACAAGAGACACAACAGGCAATGTGGAGAAATTAAATATTTGTGAAAAGTAACATGACCAGATGCATGCTGTTAAAAGATTAATCTGATAGCTCTAAGGATGCAGTTTGGAAAGCAGAAATGGATAAGGATTTAAAATTACATCACATTGTGAGAAGCGGAGTGAAGGGTACTTAGAACTCAAATTCTCTCACATTCTCTCTGCTTACCTCAAACGTCATCCACAATTGTCTCTTTGCACCGATAGCAGTGCCTGCTCTGGAACTACTCACTGAGTACATTTTCACTGACGAGTTGGGACCTGATTAATACACACTGTCAGGAAACAGGGGACAGCGTGGAAGTGGATTTAGGGGGTATGGGGCTGGAGGGGAGGTGGAGGTAAGGTTAGATAGGAGAGATTTTACTGATGTGGGGCACTTTCCCATGAGAAAAATGCTTAAGTTTACTTGGTCTGGACCCTCCCCTCTTCTTGCCTGGCTAGATTCATACCCCAAAATGTCTCATACCTGGTTGTTTTCTTCTCATTGTGTTGATGTTTAAAATATTTCTGTAATGCTTTCAAAATAAATCAAGTAGTATCCCCTAAAGAATCTTATGGTATCACCAACCACTTGCATTTCCTGATAACTTTGATAATAAAGTCGTTTTATGCCATAGAAAAATAAAATAATTGACCTATTTCTATTTTTATTTTAATATTTCTCTTCAGTTAAATTTTAAGATTTGTTTCAATTCTAAAATTGTAATCTAATTATAAGATGATAAATATTTCCATATATGAGTTATGAAGCCTTTGGCCATCTCAAATATGCTCTGAAACTAAGGAAATGCATTGTCTTTAATAAGAGAAAGTCTAGAACCAGGAGGCTCCGGGAGAGTTATGATCAGTAGGGACATTGCTGTCAAAGAACTGTGGTATTTCCTCTTTGTGCTTCACTGTTGTCCATGTTTGGTCTCTGCCCCCAGATTGGCTTTCTTTGTTGGTGTAAAAGGTTCCAGACGTTAGGTATAGACTTCAGGGTTTCATTAGCAAGGATGAAGAGGGGAATGGGATTGGGCCAGATGATCAATTGTTGGTGAGACTCCTGAGAACAAGGTGACAGATGCATTCTCCAAGCAGCCTGCAGCACAGTCAGCGAGGCCCCAGGGAGGTGCCCCTTTGCACTGGGATGTAGAGAGTGCTGTCCATCATTCTGACTGTGGCCCACAGGCACAGAGAGGGAGGGGCACTTTACTTCTGCTGTTAAAGTGTCACAGAATGACCAAAACCTTACGTGGCCTCAACTCAGTGTTCATCTATGGACTCACAGTGTCTGAAGGCAACCAGGAGCCCTACCAAACACAGATATGAAATCACAGGAGACCTAGCGGCATTGTTGTGCTTTTGGCTGTAGCAAGTGTGTTTGATATGTTACCTGCATATGGATACTTGCCATCAGTCCCATGGGATCTTAAAGAAGGAGCTTCCGAGATGTTTCCGCAAGGCCAGTTTTTGAGAGGCTTTCGTCCTTACGAAATATTTCATATACAGGGAGACCTCTCAGGGTTGACTACTCATGTATGGATTTCAGTCTGTCTTGCTTTATGCTTGTCACAGAGGTCTGTAAAACTATATGTTTTCAGTGGATTATTGGGTGACAGTCTAGAGCAAAACTATAAGAGAAACTGGTAAATGAAGAAAATCCTGGTGATATATATAATCCCTTCTTAATTACTCCTTTGTGCAAATTTACATAGATGTACTTTGAACTTTTTCATATTCAGTTAGACTGAATTTAGCTGTTCTGCCCAGTATAAATATCTCCACGATCATTTTACCATATTTAGCAATGTTAAAATAATTCCACATGGAAAAACACCTATTATCAGAAATACTACTTAAAGTTAACTTCTAAAGCCAAAAACATATGTAAACTTATAAAATTAAAATTTTTGAAATACAAATCAATCTGCAGGTCTACATTTCTACAAAGTAGGTTTTTATGAAAAATTAGTATTCATGTTTTACTTTTCCTATTTATAAAACAAAACGGCTCAATTTTATACATAAGAAGGTCAGCCAACAGTAGAAATGCATTTGCATATTCTTTCTCCTTCATGCTTTTGAGTTGCTTAGTTCAGCCAGATTAGAAAACGTTTCTATTTAGTGCAAAGAATCCCTTTCCCACTGATTGCAACAACCCTGCAGCCGCCTGTGTTATAAGGAGACTTAGCTTGCAATTGCTTTAGTCAACCACTTCAAATCCGACCACGGGCAGCTTTAAATTAGTTAAAAGATAATTATCCCGAAATATTCCTCTGAATACGTGATCCACTCCATCTTCTACTTGACTCATGGGTGGCATCACTAGCCCTCACAACCACGACAGAAAAAAACATGGCTATGTGAAAAGGAAATCAGGAAACAAAACCTTGAGAAACTTGCCATATCCTAATTCTTGGTTGTGTTTCTCTGAAACCAGAGAAGAATTCAAACTTTGAGACTTTGTTTTCTGCTTTTGTAAATGTAAAAGAGGTTATTTGCATATGCTTAAATCCAGGGACGCCCAAAAGGCAATGGTTTGCTCAGGCATAATCTGTCGGCTGTATAGAATTTTAGTGCTGAAGGCCCCATACCAGTGGGATCCAAAGTCCTTTATTCTACAGAGGATAGAATCACCAGCGAGTCAGTGACAGCTGAGACTCAGATCCCATTTTCCTGAGTTTAGCCCAGGCTTCATCACGCCCAATATTCTGTGCAGTCACAAAGTGCTATTTCCTGCAATGATTTCAGGACCACTGTTCTATAAGATATAAGTGTTTCACAAAAAAGAGATTCATGGACAAGTAATTAATTCTGGGAAGGGCATATCAAGTTCACTAGTTTTCTTTTCTTGGGCAATTATAGAGCCTTTAATTTGCTCCTGTCCACTATGGGCATGCACATTGGCCACGTACACGTTAGAAGGAATTATTTTACAAACTTAATTGACCATCACAGTTCTTTTTTTTTCTTGTTTTTTTTTTTTTACATATTTGTTTAGTGATAATTTTGGTTGTTTATTATATTCTTAATCAAAACACACAACACAATAATAGTATTCCATGAAAGAGCATACAATGCAATTTGCATCACTTGGAATTTGAGGTGTTCCACATTACAGAAAAAAAAATACAAGAGGCTTAAACAAAATACAATTTTTTATTTTTCTCTCAGGCAAAAGGAACCTGGAATGTGTCATCAAAACTGAGGTTCCAGAGTCCTCAGGCCTCATGCTCCTTCCATCTTTCTGTTCTAAACCCCATTGCCTGTGGCTTTTGTCCTCAAGGTCAATTCATGGTCCAGAGTAGCTGCCACAATTTCTGTCATTTTGTTCTCAGCCAGGGAGTTGTGGAGTCAGCCTCTTTTATAGCAGCATCTCCAGAAAGGTCACACAACTCACTAGTTACCAATTGGCTGGAGCTGCTTAAAAATGATTTCTACTTTAGATGAGTATATTATAACCCCAAATAAAATTTGAATTCTGCAACTAAGGAGGGAATGACAATGTATAAGCATTTGGAAAGCAGTCTTTTCTACACAGTTCTGGGGCCAAGAAGAGAGATGAGGAGGAAGGGGCAGAGGGGGGTGAGGAAACAGGAAGTAGAAGAAGGAAAGAGGAAGGAGACGGAGAAGCAGTTGGTGTCTTCAATGCATTTAAAATACACACTGTTAATGCAGCAAGTACCTGGAGGGAAAGAAGCACATTGCTTACTGCTGAGATGGTAAACGGGTTATCATTCCCATCAACACCCAGATGTCTGCTTAAACAGATCTCAGATTTTGACCGACGTCTTCCAAAGGCTCACAGGCACACATATCAAATTGCCTTCCTAACAGGCCCTAAACTTACTTGCTACACTTTGCATACGTTTACCAACTGTATCCATTATCATAATGAAAAAAAAAAAACAAGTAGGTGACAGGTCAATTATGAGACGCAATAGGGCCAAAGAGGGATAATTTGTAATCACATTGGAAAGTTTGGTTTTTGACAGTTTATAACATCCTGAACCAAAGGGCTTGCTGATTGCCAACTACTTTTCTAACTTAAGCCAGATTACTTTCAATAAGTAGTAGAGAAAATGAAAACATCAAAAGAGAATTAAACTTTCGTTATTGCAAAGGTTTGCTGTCAGTTCTCATAAGCATCCAAAAAGGGAAGCAAATTTTAACCAACCTCTAGTTTTCTTGGAGATAAGACAAAAGCTGTTCAGAGGTGCTTTAAATGGATCTCTTTGGAGTGAGTATTCACATATAATTAAAAAAATACATTAGTGCATTTTTATTTTATTAAAATCAGAGCAACTGAGTTAATTGAGGGCAGAAATCATAGCATTAATCATCAGAGTATATTTGGAAGAAGGTGATTTATGTCAACACTAGGGTGCTCTTACGGGCTGTGATCAGACACGGGGACTTCCATCTGTCAGTTGTGGTAAAATTACTTGTACATTTTCTATTTCAAGCTGAACTTCAGTGGTCTAAGGGTGGTGGGGAAGAGGGATAGGAAAGCAAGGGAATGAAACGTTTCCTGAGCATACTATGTGTCAGGCACCATATTAAATGTTCCATGTATATTTTCATATTTATCTTTCAGAACTAATTCATGAGCATGTGTATTAGTCCCATTTCACAGACGAGACAAATTAAATATAGACTAAAGAAGGTCTTTTTTAATCGGTGGAGAAGAATTCTGTGTAGCTTAAGGCAGCCTGGTTCCAAAGACTTTTCTTCCTGCTCCCTCATGCCTGGCATGTCTGTCTAGGGTTTTTACTTCCTCAGCAGTTATGCATTTATCTATTTTTGAGTAAGAGCTCTTAAAAGCAAACAAGGTAGAGGCTGCAGGAGGAAAGGGAAAATACATTTCACAGCATGGTTTTAAGAATCACAATTCCTTTCTTCTGGAAAGTGTAGCGACAAATGCAGAATTTGGGGGCTTTGGAGCCAACATGATAAAAACTGAGCCACTGCAGCCCTAGGACAAGGCTGTATGGATTCGGGGGCTTCCTGGAGTATTATTTTTACACAAGACTTCTTCATCTTAAGGAACAAAGGAGTAGTTGACCGAAGCAGAACAAGATAGAACTCTTGACAGATATGCTTTTGGGTGATGGTGAAGAGTAAGGACTTCGGGAATTTGGAGAGCGGTAAAAAGCTGAAAGCCTACTTGTAGTAACATAAGCAATTGTATCTGAGCACTGTGGAGAAAAGCGTTTTGTCCTGAGGTGAACTTGACAGAAAGCCTTCGTGAACTAGTTGGTACCACCATGAAGCATAGCTTCTCTGGGCATCCCCACAGCCTTTGGGCTTGTGGTTAAATACATCTACTTTAGACGTAGTCCAAGCACCCGGTCAATATGGATGAACCTGGAGGTGCATGGGATGTGGAAGAGAAAGCAGTGTCTGAATCACTCCCACTCTGGAAACCTCCCCACCCAGTTTAGGTAATATTTAGGTAGTTTCTGACTTCCAGCAAACCTAGAACCTGAGGCAAGGGGGGGAAATGTAAGAAATCCTGTTTTGTTAGTGGGTACACACTCACACACACAAAGTCTTCTTTCTTTTTCTCATCTGAAAGAATTTTGCTTTCTAACATCCATTTTCCTGGAAGAAAAAAAAAGAAAAACTAAACCAACCTCTGTTGAAGAAAAAGCATTGCTCATCTCCATCTTGTTCTTGCTGCCTAAACGGGCTATTTATGAGGAGGTAGGGATAAGGAGAAAAAGTCCAAAAATGGTCAGGTCACTTTGGAATATACTGCTTGTCATTATGCCTTCAAAATTCTAATTCTTCAAGAAGCCATTGTATTATCGAATGCACTAAATTGGTTATTTTGACATTTCCTTTCCAAGCAATTTGAAGCGATCTCATTTCTCATTATATCTTTGAGGATTTCATATATTTCCCCTGTCTATCCAGTTTCAATTTGTTACAGGAAACCCATGAAGAAATAATTGAAATTGGTATGGAAATATTTAAGGGTAATTGTTTCTATGATTCTGTATATTTAATTTGTTTCTCAGGCTACAGGAGGAGATTAGGGCAGAAATACTGCTTTCTGAACTTGGTTCACAATTTCACATAAGCAATCATTCTAAATAAAAGGATGAAGAAAAGCCTATAATCAGTAGCCACATTTACAGGCTGCCTTTTCCTTCCATTGTATTGGACCCGGCAAATAGTGTGTGTGAAACTATAATGCATAACGTAACCAAGAACAACCGAACATTATAGTTGAGTATTTTTAATTCATAGGAATACAATTTGTTTTCAGAAGGAGCAAAGCAAATTAAATATTTAAGCAGTTTCCTTCAAGACACAATAATTACTCTTATTGTCAGCAGAAACAAAATTTACTCCCAAGAAATCATAAAGCCTCCAACACGTTCTGGGAAAATAAATGGCAGAGCCGTACCTCATAATGCTGCTCGCTCCTTTCTGGCACCGCTGTTCTTCAGCCGTGACCACTTACAGAGCCACTGTGCCAAGGACGTAAAGGGAAAGGCAACAGAAATCCATTTCCATTTTCTGTAACAAATAAAAGTTGGGAGTCTGATTTGGAAAATAGAAATCTTGTTGGTGGACCGAGAGCTTGGGCTTGGTGATTGACGAGAGTACTATACACATTCCCATCAATCAAATGAGCTTCTTTCAACAATACGAAACTGAAGCAATCAGTCTAAAGACTGAATTTTATTAAAGTACTATAAACAGTCTAACAGGTGATAACAAATGCTTCACTTCATGTACAAAGATCTGGACATTTTGCTTCCATTTAGTATGTAAAAATCTGCAAATAAAAAGTGACTCCCAATCAACCATGAAAACATGCCAGATAAAATCATAAGTTTTTACAGCCCATCAGAGAGCTGGAGTCACCAGACAACCACGGGACCTGAATTTCAAAGAGAGAGAGTCCTTTCCAAGCGTAGGAATTCATCTATCACCCATGGTAGATCATGAGGAAAAGAACTAACCATCATAAACACGAGTGAGATCAGTAAAATACCACCAAATAATAAAAGGATGAGTGTATACTAATGCATCGGTCTGGAAGAGCTGACACATTCCAGACACAAAGGAAGTTCACCCCTGGCAACCACCAGTCGGTTCTGTTTCTGTAAGTTTGGTATAAGAAAATAAAAGTAAATATATGATTTCAGAATGAAGTGTGTCTGCAGGGTAAATGTGTAACATTGAGACAGGGGAGTGAGAACCTAGAAACATTCCTTGGCAAGTGGAATAGGGAAACTGAGCCAGAGAGCTGAACTCAGTGATGGAGCAAGGTACAGCCAGGTGCAGACAGTCACCAGGGCGGGAGGCCCTTAGTGTCCGGTGGGGCAAAACTGGGAAAACAGGGACCTCTCCCCTGGGTGACCTTTTCTCCCCTGGCCTCTCCTCCCTGGAGATAACATCTAGGCCTCAGTTGTGTTTCAACTACAGACCCCAAAACACAGCAAAACCAGGTGGGTGATGCCAGAACCAACGGAAATGACTAAAGACCCCCAGTCCTGCCACTGACTGATCTGCAGAGAACATGACCCTGAAGGGCACACCTGGAGAACTGGTGAATATTCTACCGAACCCTCCCCTGAGAACTCCCCTAAGATTCTGCCTGCAAGAGAGACTAAAAGCCTCCCGACGAAGGACCCAGCACATGTGGCTGTGCTCTCCCTCTGGGGAGCAGCCCACGTTATTCCCTTTCCTTTGCTCCTTACCACTTCTTTCCCCACAAGCACTTGTCTCCTAAACTCTAAGGCAATGGGCAGCAGGCAGCTTATCCCAAGCTGACCCCTGAACCCATCCCTAAGGCCCCTTTTCTCTGACTTTCCTGTGAGCTAAGGCAGCCCAGTTTAGGCTCTCCTGTTGCTGCTGCTATGCCAAGCCTTTCTCATCATGCTTGGCAGGCCCTTTCTCTCCCTTGAGGATGTACTAATAAATCTCTTACTCACCCACTTTTGTCCTGCTGATCTGTAATTCTTTACTGTGTCGGTGAGAAGAACCAAGTTCCAGTAACAATATTGGCAATATAGTAATTGAAAGAATAGATAACAGAAAAATTAGTAAGAATAAAATGACTATCCCAGTTAACTTGGAAAAAGACTTAGACAAAACAGGCTTTGCCAATATGAAACTCTATGAAACCACGTTTGATAAATTCAACAACGATGTCTACTTTGCTAAATGTAATGGTCACCACTCAGCTCTCACCTTACCTTAAACTGCTGCAGCATGGCCCCAGGTGAGCTCTTCCTCTTTCATGGTATATTTTCCTGGCTTGCAGGATGCCCCATTTTCTTCCCAACTCACTGCTTCCTCCTCTCAGGCTCCTTTGCTGATCCCTCCCCTTCTTCCTGAAAGCCCACAGCTCAATTCCTCTTCTCCCCAATCCACTCACACGAACGTCCTTGGTGATCTTATGCAGTCTTATAACTTTACACACCCTGCACAAGCCCACAACGTTCAAATACACATCTGTATCCTGGACCTCTGTCCTATACTTCAGAGTCATTGATCCAACCATCAAAGTCCACACAACTACTGCAATATCAAACAGTAGGCGTCTCAAAACAGCAAATCTAAAACAAGACTGGTATTATCTCCTGTAGTCTGCTCTTCCCACATTTTATCCTCATTTATTCCCTCTTTTGTTTTTTCTTGCTCTTCACCTCGAATTTCACAAAAATAAACATAGCTGGCTCTATCCTGAAATGTGTTTGATAACGGGGGAGTGAAGGGAAAGGGTCATCAAAGGACATGTAGAAAGGACCCATGGACAAAGCCAAAAGTGGGGAAGGGTTGAGGGTGTAAGGTGGGGGTTGGTGGGGGGTGGGGGAAAGAGGTGGCAGGAAAATGGAGACAATTGTACTTGAACAATTAAAAGAAAAAGAAAAAAACAAAATGATCACATTTTACTCTTAAGAAAGAAATCCTACAATTTCTCATTGATTCACAGCCTACCACCACTCCTTTCCTGTGTAACTGTGACAGCGCACTCGCCAGGCTCCCTGCCTCCGCTGTCGCTTCCCGAGTGCCGTCATCCACACAGTGTCGGAGGGATCTTACTCTAGGGACCTGCAAAAGGTTACCCATTTCACTTAGTGAAAAAGAAGGCCTCACAATGGCATGCACACCCCATCTAATCTGTCTGTGCATCCCTCTCACGCCCATTATTTCAAGCTCATCTCTTCTTCCTCTTCCTCTAACTCACTCTGCTCCCTGGGGTTCAAACGTGCGAGGCACGCCCCTTTGCACTTTCTGCTCCCCTCTGCCTCACATAAGCAACTCTAGATAATTAGTAGCTAACTCTACTTCATTTATTAAGGTGTTTACTCACATTTTATCTTGTCAAAAACCTGGAAGCTCAATTTAAAAGCTGCACCTGCTTCCCAACACCAATTCTCTCATCCCTTTTTTCCCCATAAGTGGAATAAGCATTAATGTGCTTACATGCAGGCAAGAGAGGCCCTGATTGGGGCCCTTCTCCAGCTGAGCTCTGTTTATGAGGTGAGGAGGAGTCCATGGGCCCAAGGGACTGCCCCGTGGAAGCATAGGCCTTCCCCTTTAGACCAAGATCCAAATAGCAGGAATCCCAAAATTCTTTACCCTCCATCCCCCGAGATCCTCTTCTGCGTGTGTCCCTAGAATGTCCTACAACACTGGATTTGCATCCTTGAGAGATAAGCAGTCAAGGAGAAGCTGTTGAGGGCGTAATGTGAATTGAGCTTGCAACATGGGGACTGGATCGTCCACATGGGTGTGTGTAAAGCTCTCTCAGTATGGGATGAAGGATTGGAAAACGGGGCTGGGCAAGGAACCTGTCTCTCCTGTTTTCACTATCATTTTGCCTTAGAGCTTTGAAAAGGCTGAGAACCATAAATTGACTTTTTGAAAATAGTTGTCATGCAGCAGGTCTGAAATCCACTCATTCCCTTTAGAAAGCTGCTGTTAGAAAATTCTTAGTAGAAGAAAGTAAACTGCCTTATTCCACACCTCACACCTATGATTTGCTTTTGTGTAGAGTTTTCATTTTCCTCTTGTTCTAAGCTGACAGCAACAGTCACATACATGCAGATACATTTGGACAAGGAAAAAACTGTCATATCCTGCTGCTGAGAATATAAAGCTTTTCTGTAAGATAATGTGTCAACATGTGTCAGAAGTCTTAAAAGCGAATATATATTTTTAAATTCTAAAACACCACTCCTAGAAATGGACCTAAAGAAAAGATGCATAGGTGACACAATAGTTTATAAAAAGGAAACTCTTGCCAGTCTTGTGTCATAGAAATATTATATACCGCATAGGTATCGATGAAGAAAATTGGTAAATAGTACGTGATGCACCTGTATACTACAAAACCACACAGCTCCTAAACATTGTACGGTAGCAGAATATCTCATGCCACAGAATTATATTTATGCTATATTAAGTGGAAAAGCCCAGGTAGAAACAAATAGAATATAATTCTTTTTCAAAAGAAGCAAGTAGTAGAAATGTTTGTACACATAGAGGGATATTTGTTAAATATGTACTTTACAGTTAACAATGGTTGCCTCTAAATGTGATAAGGCAATGGGTTTTTGGTTTCTTTATGTAGATGTTTTGTTTTTATAATAAAATGAAATACTGAATATTTTGTAAAAAAAAGTATCTCAGCATTTATCTATTTTTCAATCAGATAAATTATGTTTTAAGTGATTTGTAAGGTTTTAGAACAGTCACGTCTCTCTAATTGGCCTGTGCTTACTCTAGTGCCTTGAAATCGAATTTTAACAGTATCTTATTATTTATCTTTGACCTTGTTTTTGCGTTATATTGTTTTTTTATGATAAAAATTCATGTTTTTTCTCTATAAAATAAGGACAATGATCATCCTTATTCATAAGGTTGTTTTAAGGATTGAATGACATCATGAATGAGCAAAGCCAAGTAATGAAGAGATAGCTCTCTGAGAATCCCCAAAGTGCAGCACCAAACATAAGGGTTTTAGTATAGAAGGTAGGTAGGACCATTGGAGATTCTGGAATGGCAGGCATCTTTGAGTTTTACCACACAAGGTGAAAAGATCTAAGAAATTATCATTATAAAATACCTGGTTAAAGCTTCAGAAACGCATGAAAATGTTCTCAAATGAAGAGAAATTTGCATCATATGTATTCCAGCAATTATTAGGAAAACACACTAGAAAATAAAGTAATTTGATATTTCAAACAAAATTTTAAATGCTATTTAAAAAGCAGGGGCTCTGTGCAGAATTTACTTTTGCATGACAAATTTCTCACTACGGCTTTTGTTAAGAAAGAAACATAACATTGTTTAGGTAGCTTTTTTCTTTAGATATCTGCACTATAACAATATATTTTACAGTGGTTTAATAAACTACCTCGATTCAAACAACTATGTTTTCTTGTCCTTTGTGATTTAGCTTGAAGGACAGTAAACCAATTTCTGCACTAATCTATTGAGTGCTAGAAACCAGCAACCAGGAAACTGGGATGCAAATTTTTAAATCAGTTCCCAAGTCCAGTTCTCTCAGGAACTTTTAGGCAATCAACAGGCGATTATGAAACAAAGCCAAGACAGTCTTATAAAGTATTCTTTTTAAAAGATCTATTCATGCTCTGTGGTGTTCTTAAGACTTCCCAATACCGCATATCATACCACTGGATGAAAGGGAACAATTCCACAGAGTTACAAAGTAATATTACTGAGCCTTTATGGCATGATTATTAGCTCATTAAAGCCATCAACATCTTATCTTAATTGACGTGACTGAGTTACTGCTCTGAAGTAATGCTGGGCAAGCTACCCACCGCCTGTAATAGAGTCACAAAGTGATTTATCAGAAGGTAACAATGCTCACTGGTACTGGCGTCAAGAAGAAAGGCCATTTTGGGCTTTTTTCACCTGTAGAATTTTTTTTTTCTGAACTAGCTTGATCTCATGATTAAACTGGCAAATGGGTCAACTGGCCTTTTCAGGATTTCTTCTTCTCCTGCTCCTACTCCTCCTTTTTCAAGTGAGCGTGCTTTAGTGTTTGTGAAAGTTTAGTGTCACCGTCCCGTGTGTCACCGTCCCGTCTGGCAGGACCACGTGTCGTTGTGGAATGCTTGTCCTATATCCCCGGACAAGTGATGAACAAATTCACGCGGACTAAAGGAATCTGGTGGAGAAAAGGGATAGCTTGGCTGCTCTCTCAGAGACAGTGAGAGAGAGGGCCCCTACCCCTTGCCTGGACAGGCTTTTATTGACACTCCAGGATGGTTCTCATTAACTATGCACGGGTTCACTTTGGGTGGATACCTTTTACAGATAACAGAGGAAAGAATGTTGCCAATTACTTCAAAGAGAAAGGTTATTTACAAATGTAAAGGAGAGAAGGCTGAGTTGTTTACATTCCTGCTTGGGAAGTCTAGCACAAGTCACAGTAAACTTCTGCTGTCTCCATCCCAGGTGAGGGAGTTTTTGAAAGAGCAAGTTTAAAAGTGGCCTAGGGACAATGCATGCCTGATTCCCCACCGGAGACCTATCCACAGGTGTTCCCTGCCTGCCAACACGCATCTGTTTGCTTTCAGAACAAGAGCTGAGCCACAGGTCACATCGCACATGAATAGGTTCCCTATAGTTTAGTGTCCATGGAAGCTCAGGAGATGCTGGCTCCCTAGGAATCCACAGGAACTGGGCAGAGACAGGCAGGGTGCCGTCTGCCCAGGAGATGGGCTCAGTCTGTGTGGTCAGTGAGCCATGGGTCCTTCAGTGATGTCGTTAACGAGGACAGTGATGAGTATTGGGCGGAAAGAGGTCAAAGCAACAAAGTCTAAGAAAATAACTGACTTCCTGTTTAATGTGTTTGAAGATAACCTTTGGAATGTGAATCAATATGGAGGAACAAAGTGGGGAGATAATTCCGTTGTTCGGGTTAAGTCAGCAGATGGACTTCTACATATTCTTTCCCAAAGTTCCTAACTACCATAGGTATATATATATTTTAGATACTCCAAATATTAGGAAAAAAACAGAAGCATCAGGCAGTCAGCACCTATAGACATCATATCCAATATGAAAAGATGCTCACTGTAAACACCCAGTACGACATTCTGCCAAGTCCTGATACCGCTCTATGATGTTCCCCCACAGGCTGTCATTTCATTCATTCATTTCATTAACTCCTCTTCAACCCAGACCTACCTAACATTTCTCAAGATGTCAACTTATTCAAAATTTTAAGAGGCCAAATTCTAAGAGGCCAAAGAGGAGAGCTAGGAAACTCATCAGTGTAATGTACTGAAAAGACCACAAACTAAGGTCAGGAAGTCATGAGTTTGCTAGACTTCATCTACTTATTCTGAATAAATGACCTGGGACAAACGCCCTATGAACATCTTCCCCACATGTAAAGTGAAAATAAAGTAAGTTGTTGAAAAATAAGATGATAACTATAGAAAGCGTAATCAGCCAATAGAGTGTTTTAGAAAGGTTATAAATGCGTGCAAGCCAATTCAATTCTTCAGTGGATAGCATAGCCTAATGCTAATGACTTAAATCTTTGTGGCCCAACAAATAGTGATTTCCAGTTTGACTACATCAAAACCAGGAGAAGGGGGGCAGTACGACTGTTCAAAAAATTAGGGAACAACTATGTCCCTTCAGCCCTTCAAACACCACTTATCACTCTTATTCAAAGGACCTACAGTGGTTTTGACATCTTGGTCAGTTTTGGGGGGAAACTGAGGGTTACCATCAGATAATGCATGACACTAGACAGTAAGCTAACTCTAAGGGAGTAGATAATAGATAGATATGACATAGGAAATGTTGGTTTCAGTAGGTATTATGACCCATTTAATCAAATGATCAATAATCCCTTGTTAGTCTCTAATCTTGAGCTCTCATTTAGCTCCCTTCAAAGAAGCCACTCTGTTCTTTTCTTTCCCACTCGATCTTGTCGAGCACGTGCCCCCGCAGTCATGTATGAGCTTCCGTGGTGGTTGTGTGACATGCGCACGGCTTAGACCAAGACAAGTGGGGGGCGTAGGAACAGCGCTGGCAAAATACTGTTTGAGAAGGGCTGCACTGGTGGAAATTATGTTATGTAGGATTGATACTGGGGGCTTTATTTCTAACACTAATGCTTAACTTTTAGGCTTTTACTAGATTTTCATGAATTAAATAATGGAGAGGAGTCCCTTGTGGTGGCTAGAAAATAACATGGAATCTGAAGTCTATTCTTCTTTATTATATTTTTCTGATTAGTTCTATTCACTTAATAACATCGAACCCTCATTACCCTGAAATTAACTGCCCTTCCTTTCATCCCTTTGAGCCATATTAAAAGCAAATTGGCAGCATGAATATGGACCTTGAAAATAATCATACTCATTGCTGTAATAAATATACTTCTAAACATCTATACAAAGAAAATAATCTATAATATAGAA
>VMDR010017247.1:0-20304 GCA_007922815.1 Macrotus californicus | reverse complement strand
CTTATATTTTCAAATTGATTCACCCTCAGACCCACTATGGGCTACATGCCTTTTGGTTCTCCAAATGCACCTGCTCTCTCTTCCTTTGAAGCCTCCATAGATCTTCTCAATTCCCTCAGCTGAGCTCATTCTCTCTCCACAACTTCACCCAGCAAAATGTTACACATCCTTCCACTTTGAGTATATGTTTCACTTCTTCTAGGACACTTTCTCTGACGAAATTCTTGAAAGTATCACACCTTCCATGAAGTGCACTTGGGTCCTTGTCGTAACAAATTGGTTTTTACTGCCTGTATCTCTCCTCTATTTCATACTTGAGTGTAAGGCTTTTGAGAGCAGGGATGTTGCCTGCCATGTTCACTGTGTAGAGTCCTAGTCATAGTACCTGGAACAGAGTCGACCCTTAACAGATATTTACTGGGAAAATCACAGTAAATCACAGACCTGGGGATGGTAACTAAGATGAAATTCAGTGAAGCTAATTTGGGTGCGAGCAAGGAAACCCACATCTAGCCAACGTAACCAGAAGGGGATCCTAGGGAAGGGTTGTGGGAACTCAGGTGGGAAATATACAAAAACCAAGGCAACCCTAGATGTCAAAGAAGCAAGAAAGTACTAGTCATGTGACAGAAACATTTGGTCAAATGGATGAGCACAGGCATTTTTAATTTCTTTTTTATTCAGCTTAAGATTCAAATTCATAAGAGGGGATAAAGGATGAACCTTTATGTCCTGTGCCTGAACTTGTCTAGAGAATGGCAGACAACCTGCTTAACAGCTTTCATGGGCTATTTGTGATGGGGAAGAAGAAAACTGCAGTATTGCAAGGAAAGAGGGTGGGTGTTAGAGGCCAATGCTAACAAATGCCCATAAATTTGCAATTCTGACTTCTCATTAATAATATTTTAAAGACCACGTTTATTGGTTCTTAGATTCAGGCTTGCAGGTTTGGTGTGGAAGGGAGAGAGAAAAGGCCAATGTGATACTAGAAATGATTTATGAGAATGGAAAACTCATTTCTCCCATAGGATGTAATACTGATTCTCTGTACAAAGGTCATAGAGTTAAGAGGCATCAGTAGGAGCTTAGAAACACCAATAACTGACAATTTACCAAAAGATGGATTATAGAATGATTCTTTAACCATGTAAAAAGTCTTAAGAAGTGACTTAGTAACTGTCTTCATTAAAGATTAATATTACACAGATAATTTTACCTTTTCCTTTTTCCTAAGATTTAAAGAGTTAGTAGGTCTAAATGAAGTGTGAAAAATTAAGAATTTATCCAGGATGTGTGCACTGAAAATGGGTCCATGCCTTATGCTTTTAGACACATACTTGTGTCTTGTGCTGCACGCAGTGGGGAACAGCAAGCAGAAGCATGCACTTTTGAGTCAGAGAAATCAGGGCTTTGCCACTCACTGGCCATGTGACACGGAACACGTAATTGTTCTAAGCCTCCGTTTCTTTTCCCTACACAAGTCTAGCAGTGTTTCATACCCTTGTTGTTTGGCTTTCACAGGACCCTGTATGTAAAACACTCTGAAGAGCTGCTGATGAGCAATAAGTTCTCAATAAATGACAACTAAAATTCAGTAAATATTTGTTAATTATGATAACAATTTTCTTAACGCAAAAGTTACTAGGCAATAAAATCTTTTTTTCACAAGCATATTCCAGAAACTTGCCTTTTTTTGATATTTAAAAAAAATAAAAGAAGTCAGTCCTTCCTGGTGTGATTTAATTGAAGTCCCCCCTGAGGGCAGGAGCAGAAACTGAAAGGCATCTTGCATTTTTGCCCTTCCTCTCATGGCTCCCTCCCGTCCTCAGGAAACCAGCCTCCTGCCTGCGGCCTGAAGAGTGTCTCATCCTTTTTAGGGAGAAAATCAGTCAGCTCAGCACATTCAGAAGCTGCTTCAGATAGCAGACTTTTGCCAGATCCCACCATCTTCTTCTGTCTGACCTACCGTGGTCCCCAAATATAGGCTGGCTGTTTTTCAATTTCATATATCTACTGGGAAGAATAAAATAAACATACATGAACCATGAAAAGAGAAGGAAATTGAAACAAGAGGTAAGCAAGGAGGCAATGGACAGAGATCAAAATTCCTGAAAGGTCCCACACTGACAGAATCCAGCATCTGCTGACTTAGCAGGAGGTTTGTCCGACATTCTAAGCCCCAATTTTCTTGAAACTCAAAGAGCTTCCAGATAAGCAGCTACAGCGCTGTTTGCAAACCTGCTGTTCAGCATACTACAAGCCCCTGAGCACACTCCGCTACATTTTCAAGGGGTGCCTCAAATCTTGATTTTGATTATATCTTTACCATCATTATCCTTACCCAGAAATTTTACCTTGTCAGTCAGGATCCTCCATTAGGTCCTTGCCCTCAGCAGCCCCCCTTCATCTTCCTCAATTACTGACATCCTTCAGAGAAGTTAATAACTTTACTGCCTGAAAAAATAATAAGTCAATGTCAAAGGTGACTTAGCTATTTGTGCAGAGTGAGAAGAGGACAAAGAGAGACTAAGGGAAAGGTAGATATTGTTTACAGCAGTCAAACACAATAAACAGACGCCTCGAGAAACACCGATTAAATGAGGCAAGGAAAAAGATCGTCAGGAGCGAGGAGCTAGAGAGGGAATGGAAACGCAGTGAGACAAACAAATCACAGACCACTCGGTACAGGGAAGAGGAGCAACTGATGCTCCGTGGAGAAACAGATAATCCACCACAATTGCCAGGTGAAGAACATGAAAGACAAAGAGATCAGACAGGTATTTTGAGGAATATTAGTTTCAAGTTTCTAAAATTATTCACTAAACTCCATGATGAGCTATAATCATGTCATTTTATACTGATATGACTACATAACAAGCCATTTTATCTGCTGCAATATAGCCCTCCATTTTTGGTAAACTTCTACTTTGTCATCAGGAGACAGCCTAAATTTCAACTTCTCTGTGAGCCTCCCAAAGAATTTTATAGACAACTGAAAACTACCCACCTTTCTAATTTTTGTTCACACCTCTGAATTACCATCTCTTCTACTTCACATTACTTGCCCTATGCTCATCACACCTCCACTAAACTGCGATTTTCTTGAAAATAGATGTAGCTCTTACTTATGGTCATAGTTCTATCACATACCATAAAGTCTGTCTCAATAAATGTTCATTGAATAGAATAATAAGTAGAGAGACAGGACACATCACAATAGTCCCGAATCAAAGTTACTTAAGTTGTGCATTTGGGAAAAAAAGCCAGAAAAGAGTGCATCCCACTTCTCTCCCTCAGGGCCAAATGGATTTCCAGCTCTCCCAGCAGAAGACATTTCCCACTTCGATGTCCCTTTCTTGAATCACTTATTTTCTATGTTCAATAACAACACTAGGAAATGTAAACTTTGGAGTCAATTCAAATCCTGTACTTCTCTGGAACTTGATGGGCCAGAAACATCACCAGGATTCTGGCTTTACATCCCTTTTCCTCAAGTGAAAATGTCTTCATTAAGCAACTGTAATTCCCACAGTAGATTTAAACAAAACATCCAGGAGACCCAATTTTTTAAGGGAAAGTCCACCAGCAACAGAATCAAGGGAGATATTTATAAACAATAGTCTTAGTTCCCACCCCACACTTAACCAGAATCTCTGAGGTAAAGCCCAAGACTTTCTTATCAAGTTCCTCAAGAGATTCCAATGAATACCAACTTTGAGGATCATTGCCCTAAGGAAATGAGACCAAGAAAGAAGAAAGAATGAGATGAAAGGTGGTAGAAGAGAAAGAGAAGGGGGTGAAGAATGTCGTGAAAAGGAGAAAAAAGAGGTATTGTTGTGTGCTGGGTACTGCACAAGAAAATGCAAAATATTTAAGATGTATTTTAAAAACATGCTGACACTTTGAAAGTTAAAGTGTGAAAAAGTATATTAGCCAAAATATTCATTGGCCAAAATGTAACAAAAAAAAACATTTTCATAATATAAAAATAGAATTTATGACAAAAAGCATTAAGATTATGAACTTCTTAAGGGCAGGGATTGCTGATTTTCATGAGAGTGACTATAAAAGATGCTGAATAAACAAAGAACAGAAGGAAAAGAAGAAGGAGGAGGGAAGGAGATGGCCAAGCCTGAATCCAACCCAACGAAATGTTTTGGCTCCAAAGTCTGTCCTCACTCAGCTACTAAACTAAAAATCCTCTTTAAATCTAACACTCTATGATGATCAGCAATCAGAGTAACATGGAACATGAAATCCAAAGACTTAGGTCTAGGCTCTGGCTCTGCCTACAAGCTGCATTACCTTAGACAAGTCACTTAAGGCCCTGGGCCCCAGATTTTACATGAATTGGTTTTAACTATGAAAGAACCGTACAGATATAATCCAGCATTATTTTCGCAATTAGTGCCCTTTCTGTGTTCCATTATGAGAATAAATGTGAACAGAAGCTCTTAATATTACATATGTTTATATATGTTTTGCAATGTATAGATGCAAACTATTATAAGGATAAAACAGCTAATATTTATTGAATGATAATTGTGTTGACTACATGAAGTGTTTTCAGTGTATATGTCTGCCACCATTGCAGCAACCCTACAAGGGAGAATTTGTCACTATCTTCATTTTATAAACAAGAAACCTGAAGCACAGAAGGATTAAATATATATATTATAATCTACATAATATATATGTATATATTATATTTTATATATACACTATCCCAAGCTCACACAACTAATAAGTGACAGAATTGGAATTTAAAACAAGGCAGTTTGATTCTAGAGCCTATCCCCTTAATCATAACACCCCAAGAAATGGATTTCACAATCAGAAACTCTCCCTCCGATATGAATCAGAAAACTATGTTTGACTAGTTGCAACTTCAGCATTTTTTCTTGATCTACTTGGAGTAACTTCTTTCTGAAGCCAATCATCACACTACTTGACCAGTTTGTGACATGGGTTACACTATCATTCTCTCACCCAAGACTTGATATCACAAATGTAGGATCTGTACCATGTGATGAGAGAGCAGTCCATTCTCTCAACTTCCCATGCCCTTCTAGCTACTCACTCATTTCTATTTTTGGCTTCATATGTCCTCATAACCATATCCTTGCCCCCTAAAGATTACCTGTGGTCTCCATAGTATTTTAATTCAGTGGATGTTTGTGCAGCATTTGATACTATTAGGGACTCCGTCTCTAAAATTCTATCGTCACCTGACTGCTATCACCTTATTTCCCACCTTTGTTCTTGAGTGCCTGGGCTTTAGCGTGCTTCACGAGCTCCTCTTCACCTGCTCATCTATTAAATACCCATGTTCTACAGCATCTCCCCAATAAACAAGCTCCTTTTCTCATAGTCTCTGTTACTAGCAGATCTCTCTCTGGGTTCCAGATCAATAAAACCAACTGTTTCTTGGACATCTTCACTTGGGTGGTGCCCAGGATCCTCAAAAAAGAATTTCTCAATTTATGTTCCTCCTGAGTTCACCATCCCAGGACCCTGGAAATCATTCTTTCTCTCCTTCGTAGTCTCCTGCACCAAACCCATCCCCTAGTCTTGTCAGTTCTGCTTTCTTCATACATCTGAAACTGGCCTTCTTTCCCCACTTGCTCAGCCACTGTTTCATCAAACCTAAATGGTCTTGCCATTTTCCAATTCATTCTAAATGATTTTTTCTAAAATGTAAATAAATTAAGGTCTTTACTACTTAAAATCTTTTCACGGCATTCAATTGCTTTTGGATAATTTTTAACCTCCTACTTGGTGCAGGCTTCTAGGCTAGAAAGTTCATAATTAGATCCCTACCTCTCTCTCCCCAGCCTAATCTCTCGCCACTTCCTTCTGTCACACGGACCACAGGTAACCAAATAAAACTATTTGCAATGCCTCATTCCTTTTCAGAGCCTTTATGCTCACTCAACTTAAATTGTGCTGACCACACTCACATCTCCATTTTGCTCATTTCTGTTTCTTATTTGAAGTACGAACTCAAACTTAACCTCTTCCAGGAATTTTCTCTAATTCTTTTCTCCACCCCAGAGGTTATAAGTCCCTTTTTTTATTTCATGTTTTCTTCTCTGTACAATAGTCTGTGTTATGACCTTTGTTCCTCACTAGACTGTGAGATCTGTGAGAGATCAATTTAGAAATGTTTTTCCTCTATATCCCTAGGAATAAGCACAGTGCCTGGCACATAGAAGGCATTCACTATGGATTTACTGAATGAGTGAATGAAATAACAAATGAATGAATGAATGAATGCTATAACAAAGAGAAAGATTTGGGTACAGTTCCCAAAGCTAGAAATTCTGTGCCTGGCACCCTGGTTTCTACATCATCTACAGTTGCTAGTATAGTACAATGCAGAGTTATTTACTTTCTCCTAAAAATATAAACTCTCTCCAAAGCTGTGTTTGTGCAAAGGCTGCAATGAAAGAAGCTCTTGTTTAAATAGAAAGGTCTCTGGCAATTAGCAAACATGGGACAAATCCAAGATCCACTAACTTTCCTGGGGCTTTTGTGTTTGCAGTTAGATGTATAGAAAAGCTTGTGCAGAATGAGATTCCTTCTTTGCAGAAAAAAAAAAAAAACATGTTGTTTAAATAGCAGTGTCTCTAGAAATCAGAATTTGGATTTATCTTTAAAAAATAATCCGAGGGGGCTTGGTCAAGAGTGGGGCAAGTTGGATTTCCATTCATTCTTAAAAGTAAGCATTTTTCATTGTTTTGTTTTGTTTTGGTTTTTTTCCAGAAGGATCAAGAGCCAAAGATCCAGGTTTGCAGCAAGCTATTTCAGGATCTAGTTGCTCTTCTTGACATGGCAGAGAGGCAAAAAAAAAGTAACATGAATAGTGCAGTGTGGCTCTGGGGCCTGCATGCCTTCATTCACGTGTTCGTGAATGAAGCTGCATGTATGACAATGCACACATCTCAGCCTTCTCCCCCTTGGGAGTCTTCACTGGGTGAAAGAATATGGGTCATGGGTGTCCTCACTTCCTGACACCTCACTCCAACATACAGGTCAGGGCGTGTGCTTGCTGCCTGGGCCTCTACTTGTCTCTGTAATGTCTGGAGTTAGATTAGGTGACTTTCAAAGGCTATTTCAGTTCTAACTTTGGGTGACCCTAAAACTTAGTTATTTTAATATTTTATCTTCATGCCAAAGAGTACAAAGGGAAATTATAGGATAGTTACTGTGGTGAAAATTTAAAAACAAATCTTTGGAATGAGAGGACCTGGATTCAAATCTGATCTTTACTATTTGCTTGCCTAGTGATCTTTGGATAATTGCTTAACTTCACTGAGTTTCCAGTCTTAAAGCAAAGTTAAACTTACCTACTTCAAAGAAGATTTTGTAAAAATCATGTTATAGTTCCAGAGCTATGTCTTATTCATCTGTCTCTATAGTGCCCAAGTGACTGAATGAGTGAATTAAGGAGGTCTTTAAAATCAAACCCATCTTTACTTTGTCTGCGATAAACAACAGCCAACAGATCAAGACAGAAATGGGCCTAAATGGCAATCATGCATGCCCCTGAGTGCTACCTAGAAATCACTTCCTTTGCAGTCAACTCTCTGTGGAGGGAATTACCAGCACCGCCATCTGTGTGTCTTTGCATCTGGGGAATTCAGTGGATGTCTCTTTTGGAGGCAAACCCCCTGGACCAGCCTTTGAACCTCCAGGCCACCTCGGGCAGCAGGGGAGAAGGGAGGTAGAATTTGTAGAAGACAGGGAACACCTATAAGAGGTGGGTGTGGGGAGCCAGGACAAGGAGAAGGGTATCGATCACCTCCCCAGATGGACAGAGCCCCTTGTTTGTTCTCACCTGCCACCCTCCAAGTGCCAGAAATATGTCAGGCACCAGCTTCGTTTGCAGGTGAGGGTCATTAATTTGGACTAATAGTACTGCACTGCTGTGGGCTTTGTTTTGCTTTGCTTCCCTCCTGTAGATGCTGCAGACTTGTCTGTGGCCTGGTCCTGTGAGTGGGAAGACACTGTGAACAAGTGTCTAATTACAGGAAAACAGAATCTGCCTGGAATCTTGCCCCAGCCAGAAGGCCTCTTTCTCTAAAGCCCAAAGACCACATTCCATACAATCTTGCTATTCTGGTTCAGTTCACCCCAATGGGGGCATCCTTGTTGTCCCCCGACCTCCTGACCCTGTAATAACAATCCCTCCTCCCTAGGGATAGTATCTCCCACACACCTCACCTGCTGTTTCTCCCGCCCATCCCAAGTTTCTGTAGAAATATCCAGAAGTACCCAGTGAATAGGGACACTGAATAGTGAGGATCAAAGATAATTTATGCAAAATGCCTGGCTTAGTAACAGGCCCATGGTAGCTATGCTATAAATATGACCACATTCCTCAGGAATGAGCAGGACATGTCTCGTTCTTCTTGCTCTATGGAACCATATTACAGGTTTGGGGGCAAAACTATGGTCAAGAATAACAGGAAAGTCAATATCCTAAGGATCACCCACAAGGGCAACACCTCAGCAGTCCTGCCGAGCCAGGCACAGACCTGGGAGGCTGAGGAAGTGTCTGGGCTTAGTCAGTAGAATTTCCCAGTATGCACAGTCAGTTGTGCCCACCCTGACACCTCTCTCCTGCCAGGGGTGGTCATGGTCCTTGTGCCTACCCTTCCTGCCAGGTATTTATAATCAAGGCATCCCTCTCACGAGCTGATGAAGAGAGAAGGCCCAGAGAGCTGGTCTACAACAACTGCTCTTAGGCACAGGAACTCCCACAAGAGGACCCCTCCCATACTGACCACAATACTGGGCTACCATCGGGAAGTGTGGCTTTCATACATGACACGGGCTTGCAAGAGCTTATATTGTCGCTTTCAGTAACTAATGAAGACAGTTTTAGACAACCTATCTAAATCCTCTTGTGTCAGGGAAAGCTTGCCTGCCTGGTTTGCCATGGTTGAACTTCATGAAGATGCAGAGGTTGTTGTCAGACAGATTCTGAGTCTGGATCCATGGGCTAAGGGGTTGTCCACCAGGAAGATAGCTAAAGGAGGAAGAGATTTTTGGAGGGCCCCTTATCAGGACTCTTGGCTCTAAGAAGCTTCAACCTTCTAAAAAGACAAGCACTTCCTGTCACTTTGATGAAGCACAGAAAGCTCTCAGGCATCTGCAGTAAAAAGAGACTTTCACGGGAATTCTAGAACATCAATAATTCAAGTATGTCCTTCTACAACCAACTCTCAATGCCAGTGCATCTGCTGCAACATATGAAAGGGGTTGCCAACCTGTGAAAGCCCATCATGATTTACTGACAAATCTGTCAGAGTGTCTCCAGATTCCCTCTCTCATCTACCACCTCTGCCCTCCTGTCCCCTCCCCACCAACCCCACCAAATTGCAAAAAGGCCAAGAATGGTGGCTCCAGAGCCAACTGGAAGGAAATCACTTGGAGCAGATGGCACCACCTGTCCTCATCCAGGTCCAGCCAAAACAATACAGTCTCCATCATTCTAGACTGCAGAGAATGTTTAACCAGTTCGGCATGATCTGGGCCTCAACCAAGGAAGTGGAGAGGAAGAGGAAGAGGCTTTGGTTTCTCCCATGAGCCAGCTGGGAAGGATAGTAGTCAGCAACATGGTTCACCCATCTTCCACCTTTGCCCCTGGGATCAGGTGGTGAGGGATCCTCCTAGCAACTTACTGAGTCTCCAAATGCCAGCTGAGTGCCTACGTGCCTGCACTGCCCATTGCACAGGTGTCTGGCTACAAGATCTGCCACCTGCCTAACTGCCTCTCATAGCAATGGCTGAATAAGCAACACACTTGAAATATGTACCTCTATGCTTGACTTCCCAATCCACTTTCTTCCTCAAAAATTACCATTTTCTGTCTTCATTACAATGATCCTAAACTTCTCACCCTGATAAAAAAAAAAAAATCTGAAGCAAGATCTTCAACCCTCCACACTCCCAAATTAATTTCCTTCTTTATATCATTTGTTCCATAGCTCGCTGAGTCACAGTACTTTCTATGTAATGAGCTTCTAATATTTCAAACTTTCCAGGACACCAATCAGACCACTTATCAGCACTAATTTGCCTCTTGCTCCAGATTCTATTTCTCACTAGTCCCTGCGGAACCTTCCGCACTACAACTAAGGAAGATAAATACCTTCCTTCTGTAGAAAAAGAAAACTTGAAGTAGTCATGCAAGCTAAATAACTAGAGTCATTGTAAGTGTATTAAGATGACCCTAAAGTGACTGAGGTCTAAATGGTAAAATAATTGGTTCTTTCTATCTATCTATCTATCTATCTATCTATCATCTCCTGTAAGTTCAAACACCATGGCTTTCTTCCAAATGCCAATTGTGTACTGGCTCCCGAGTCCACGTATGAGACACATCAGGATGCATCCTCTAGAAATTCTGGGCACATGTCCTCATTCTCCAGAAAGGATCGATAACAGCAGTAAGCTGCTTTCATAAATGCATGCGGATCACATCCCTGAAGTTTGAGCTTGGGGTCTGTGACGTAGGTGTGAGCTTTTTAAAACTGTTAAGCTACCAAGGAGTCTTGTCAGTGTTGTCTGTCACTCAAGTGACAAGAAAGAGTGTTGTGAGCTATATTTGGCATAGACATGGCCCTTATTAGAGTTTTGTGCTCAGTTTGGGGATTCTAATTTTCCAAAAGGCACAGAAAAATTAGAAAGGGTACAAGATAGAGCACTAAAAAATGAGTAAAGGGGTGGGGAGAGGAACATGAGAAAAAAGTTAAATGAATGTGGATGATTTATCTAACACAAAGGAAAATGAGGGTAATCAAATATCTTGAATTAAAGGAGACATTATTTTAAGAAAACAAAAGGCTATTTTTCCCTGTACAAAGATACCTTTAAAAATGGTCTATGATGGTGCTTTGAGTATTGGGAGTATTACTGTCTATGTGATGTTTGTTAACTTTTGAAATCATTAAAATCAGATAATGAATAATGAGAACAATAATAAAATCACTACATCCAAAGCAATTTTTAAAAATCAGAAAAATTTGGTGTCATGGAAGAGAACAGAGGATTTTAAGATAGGAATGAGCAATAGTAGCAGTGGCTACAAAGAGATACCTTATAAGGTAAGGACTGAAAAATATTTGTTGGATTTGACAATAAAAAGGTCGTTGGTGACTTTGCTATAGTAATTTCAGTAGAGCAGAATACTTTTAGTATTTCAATAGAAAATTAAGATCTTATTGGTAGATAAACAACTAAAATGTGAGGAAGTAGAGATATAAAGTATAGAACACTCTTTTGAAATGTCTAAATAAAAATGAAAGAGAAAAATACAAAAGTAACTACAGTGAAATTCAGCATCAACAGAAACTTATTTGATATATTTATTGTTTTTGAATTGGAGAGACTTAGATATATAGATAGTGAGGATCTGAGTCCTTTGGAAAGAAAGGAGAACAAACTTGGAGAGAACAGTAAGTGGAAATGTGGGATGTAAAGCCAGATCCAGAAAAACATGGAAGGGAATAGGTGGAGTGTCACAGGTAGAGAGGTTGACCTTGAATAACAGAAGATGCACTTCCTCCTCTTGAACTGAAAGAAAATAAGTAAGGATGGATGTGGGTGTGTACAATTTAGAGTGATGTGCAAGGCATTGCTTTATCAGTGAAGCAAGATACAAGCCCATCTTCTGAAACTACATAGGGTTGAGGTTGACCAGGCAATAAGAGCTAAGCCTCTAACAATAACTGCTAAAAGTATGGAATACTGATTTATGAATATTAACTAATTCAGCTCTATGAAAAAATTTATGAGGAAGAAATAGTATTTATTATTATTACTGCCATTTTTAAAAGTGAGGAGTCTCAGGCAAAAAGAAGTTGAATCAAGTAAATTATCCAAGTCAAACAGCTAGTAAGTGAGAGCAGCATTCATGTCCAGGAAGCTATGTCCTTGAGTACTATTGTACTCTACATATACATGTTAAATTCAGTCCAGATTTTTGTTTTTGGATGGAGGCTGTAAGCTTGAGCAAAAGCTCTATGGGTTTATAAAAGCAAGCATGGGTGATGAAATAGAATTGGAGTGCATCGCCAACTATCTCACCGGAGTTGTGCTGTTTCTATTCACCGCAGCCTATTGATCTCTGGTGGAGAAGTCACCGAAACCTGGCCCAGCACACCACCCCTCCATCAGGGGTAATTTATAAGTGTGTTGAGAGAGGCTGTGAGACTGATGAACCCAGCCAGCTGGTGGAGCAGGTCCCGTGATTGATTCACTCGCTGTTCTCCTGCTCAGCCATTTCACCCTGATCAGGCCATGTTGCCTCTCTCACCATATTCATCCATCACCCAGTAAACACCATCAACACTGTAAACCACAGGCACCGTCTCTTGCATTTTGTTTTCTTTTCACATGCAATCCTTGACAGGTGGCACATCTCCACCCCTCCCTGCCTTGCCAACTCACCTCAGATGTACCTGGGAGACACCAGTGGACAAGAAACACAGGTGGAAACTGCTCTGTAGTGTGAAGGGAAGCAAGGATTCAGAATTCAGTCTCAGGTGAGCCTTTGTAATTAGAACATGGGTGGCACAGGCGCCATGCATCTGCTAACATCCGCAACGCAGGCAGCACTGCATTTTTAAACTTCTTCCTCTGGGGGAGTCTTTTAGAAAATGTTCTGTGCATGCCCTCAAATACAGTGGCATATCTTTTTGTTTTCCTTGGGAACAGGCTTTATGTGTCACTTATACACCAGCTACAAAACACCCTGGCAGGAAGCCAGCAGAGGCTTTGGGGGAGAGAACCTTGCACATTGTCACAGAATTGTACACAAAACTTGCAGAGAGAGTGAAAAGGGAGAGGGTAAAAAAAGAAAGCATGATGTTTCATCCATAAATAATTGTCATATTGGTGTTTCAGTGTTCCTGACTCTTAAAGCCAGAAGTTAATCTTATCCCATGTGATAGTTCACAAGAAAAATAATACTTGGTCCAGAGAGAAATTGGATGGGAATCTTACCTGTCCATATTCCTAGCGCACAGACCAGATCCTCCACCCCCACCTCTCCGGAGATAGAAGAGGTCCCTCCCTAGAATGTTGCCCACTGACTCTCCTCCCCGCCTCCCCAGGATTTCACCCAGCCAAATGAAGCTGCTTTGCTGAAGAATTGATATGGAAATGCAAAGGCCTGGCTCCTTTGCTTCAATCAGGGACAAATCTGAAGGGCCATTCCAGCTTCTGGAATGTCCCATGGGATAAGCTGAGGCCATTCTTGTGACTAAAGAGCAGGTCAACCTCTCCCATTGCCAAGCCCTGCTTCTCTTACTCCCTTACAAGTGCTGTCCCGAGGAGCACTCCCACATCCAACACCTGCTCTCAAATTCCTGCTTCTCCAGGAACTGGATTCCTGACACTTAGGTAATGAAATCTACAGAGTTGAGAGTTGAATGTGTTAGTAAATATATCGGGACTAATTACAATAATAGAAATAATTGGCTGTTTTCTAAATCCATCTAAGAAAAAATAAGAAAACTATTTAAAATGAAACAAAAATGGTTTAGATAAAGCACAGTAAATTCTAAATAGAATTTATTAACCATTGCAAGCATGGGTAAAGGTTTGTAAAGTAACCTTCCCTAAGAGTTTGCCATCTGAGATGGTCTAAATGAAGGGCCACTGGCTCTCATTCTCCTTATTTTTACCATGTCTTATGAGTGGCTCTGGTAACTACCTATGCCTAAACGTGCCTATAGGGAAAAAAATGCAGAAAAGAAAGAAGAAAATAGAGGAATAAGAGGATATTTTGTGGAGGAGAACAGGAGAAAAGAAGGAGTAGGTGGGCAATAGAGGATAACATTTGGTGAGCAGAAGGGCATAAAAGACATTCATTTGTTGTGAAGACTCCCAGGAAAATGTACAGTCCCCTCTTTTCGCTGAAGCTACGTTGCCTCTACAAATGGGAGGTGCATTTGCTTAGAAGCACATGGCCACCAATGATCACAAGTTAGCTGCCCTTGAAACAAGTTATGGCTCTCAGAGTGCTTTGGAGCCATTTGGTTTTGCCTATAAACACACTGTAGAAAGTAATTCAAAATACACAGGCATAAAACTTGGTCCTAGTCAGAGCCACTTAGCACTAATCAGTGGAATTTTTCTCACTCATTTAGGTGAAAGCCCTGCTTCCTTAGGCCTGTGAGTTTGCCACACCTTTTTTGGTTGGCATTTCATAGCTCTTTCTAAATACTGAATTTCATATCTTTTCCAGCAGCTGCCATATTGATTCAATTCTTCTGATCAGCTCAATGGTACGAGAAATAGAAGGAAGTGTTAGAAAGCATGTTTAACACAATAACCTTCTCCCGAGAAGGTGGTGCCTTTGATATAAATCAAAGGGGCAAGAATGGAGAAGGCAGAGTAAATCAGTTCATGCTCTAAAAAGAATACAAGGAAGCAGAAGGCAGTTGGAGGTGGCCAAAATTATTATAATTCTGCTTAGCATATATGCATTTAAGGGTAAAAAAATAATTTCTATATCTTCTTAGAAAAATCTCAATTATCAAGAGTTTGCTCTTCCCAGGTTGGTGTTGATGAAGCACCTGTGGTAAGAATTCCACCTTCTTTCCTCCTGTTTCCAGCAGCTCTTAGGAGCCAACGCTGACTGGACAAATAAGAAAATTAGTCATCTCTCATCAGCCCTCACACAGGATTTCAATTTCTTTAGTGTCTTCTTTTCCAGCTAGGCCCTGCTTTACATTTGAACCAGTGTAAGGTTGCTGGAGGTAGGACTTGGGTTAAGAAATCCTTGCCCCTTGGTTTCAACATGACGTTAACTACCTATGCTGTGTGCTCTGTTGGCTAAAATTCCTGTCTTCTGCATTGCTTAGTCTTCCATGTTTACAGACATGTGTGCATAGCATTCTCCTCCATTAAAAACAAAGCGTATTGTGTCATTTAGAAGTGAATTATGTTCTATTTCTCAATGTACATGCCTTCTCAATTTAACTCTAAAAATACACCTGATAGTTGACCTACTACCTAGCAAAGGTGCAGAAGGTGAGATCTAGAATAAGTATGCTAAAAAATCAAAAATGATTTTTGCTAATGATCCCCCTTCCCAACCTCTCAGTCTCAGGCACTTCCTCATTATGGTCGTAAAATGCCCAGCAAAGTGTTCGGAATTGCCTACCAAAAATCAGAGATAAATAATGCAGAATTCGCCAAGCCAGCAGAGCTCCCTAGTGAGTTCCTACTTGGAGTTGCACACTGTTTTGCCAGGACTGTACTAGTGTGCCTCATTCATTCACATACCTTCTAGGCGCCTCAATTTCTCCAAGGGTCAAATGGAACTAATAAAAAGCAAGTCAATTAAATAATATTGAAATAGTGCCTGAGCACTTAAGAGAAAAGATACAATTGCTAAAAAATGCAATGCTTACTGCTAATTATTATTTCTGAGATTAATATGTTCTTAATATAGTACATTAAAATACTGATTCCCTGACCCACCCCAGCTATTACTTGGGAATTCTTAAAACCTTAATTTTTATATAAATATTGCAGCTGTCTTATACAGGGAACGAAAGAATATGTTTCTAAGAGGAGATTGGACACAACTTTAGCAAGGGGGATACAACACAGCTAAGATGATCTATTGCAGGCAGAAGAGAAAATTTAGGGAACAAAATAAGGTAGGTGCACAGTGACATCACAGACTTGGGGGTAACTTGGAGCGACAAAGAAGCCACCAAGACCTGGCTGTGCACCAGAGGGGCAGGCAGCAATTTAGGGCCACTATGTACCAAGAGTACGTTAATGCAAGGGAAAGGGGAGAGAAGAAAAAACAGCTCCTTGTGTCTGCAGGTCGGACCTACCTGGCTGGAAGTGGCTTTGCCCCTCCTGACTAGGAACTCTGCTCTCTTGGGAGGGCCTTGCCCCTGGGAGTCCTTGCAGGGAGGGGGCCAGAAGCAGTACTATCTTATCACTGAAATAAAACTGTCTGGGTTACATGGCAGACATCAGGAAATCTCTTCCAGGCCACACGACTTCCCTGAGATGTGTGGCAGCCGGGCCACTCAAATTACAACTGAGTTGACTTGGCCGTTCCCCAGTTGCCACGTCTGGTTCAGTGCTGTCACCAGTCTCCCACCTGATTTCATTCTTCTGGGCCTTGGTTCTGCTGACGTGTCTGTTAAACGGAACAGTTAATTCAAGAGACCCCACTTCATTATCATTTCTTTCCTCAAATCATTCTGCTGGCTGGGATTCTTATCTATTATGGCTGCATTCCTTTTGTTATTAGAATCACTCTTATTAGCGTTAATCATACCACTAATAATACTCTGTCTCGTAGCAGAAAGCATCACTGCTATCAACTCACTGAAAAGCCACCTTATCACAATGTTTCATGTCTCCAAACATCAAATCCTGGCAGGAAACCATTAAAAGAACAGAGAAAGGTTATTGTGTTACTCGTCACCCTCTGGACTTAATTTGTCAGAAAACAGCATTTATTGAGAGACTCTGAGGTACAGAGAGAGCAGTGTGACAAGGACGGAGAATATTTAGGACTTGCTCCTGAGATCCTGTCTGGCTCCAGCCCACTCCCATGTGGCCCCAACAGGAAAGTCAAGTCGCTTAGCAGTTGAGCAGCTGGTGAGGTAGAACTCTGCAAAGCCAAGCTGCTAACAGGTATTTCTCCACCAAAAAAAAAAAAAAAACTGAAAAAGAAAGAGAGGAAAAAAAAAGATATTCAGCCTTTCAAAAGAATACCACACTTAACTAAATTTCCAGAGCTCTGGGAGAAGTTTAGGGTGGAAAGAATTGCCTCGTATCACAGGAGCTTCATGAAGGATAACAGGCACAAATATGGATCGAACAAAACCTTCAGAAAGTCCAAGTACGACCACAAAGTCCAGAGTCACTGGGATGGAAGAGGGTGGAGGAGTGTGGGTGGCAGGGGACCAGGGAGTGTAGAATCCCTTTTGCAGAAAAAAAATTAAACATGTGTTGGGCTCTGCTACGGTGAGCCAGTAGTGGGGAGGGAGGCTCCATTTAGTGGCCTTAATTGCCACTTGAGTAAGTTCCCCATGTCACCCATCATTCCTTATTCTGTGGGAAGTTGTCAGTTCAAGTCTTCAATGGGCAGGTTTGTTATCAGCAAGTGGTTTACAGCCCCTGGGCTGTGCATTAATTAAACGGGCTTTGTGCAGAGCTGTATTCATTAGCACGCTGCTTCTTTAATCACTGCCTCTTCAGCCACCAGGACAATCTATAAATCTCCTCGAATATGAAATAATGAAGTGGAATGGTTCAATTTATTACAATGTAATAAGTCAGGATAATGTGGGGGTGGACAGGGCAGCATTAAAGCGTGTTTCCTGCCCAGAGCCTTCCCTCCTCATTACCAGGACACCTAGGACTGGCCACAGCAGACAGAACCCGGATCAGTCACCATGTCACCTAAACATCCTGTGGCCTTTGCATTTCTCACCCAAACAAGCATGGGCATGGAGGAGGGGCCGAGTGGAGAGGTCCAGACACAGGCCCCGAGGGAGCTACAGGGCTGAGAGCCCACTCCACATAGAGATGGAGGAGGGCGCCCACACCATTGTCTCATTACATCTTCCAGAGGACCTGTGAGGGACAGGGGAAAGACAACACCGCTTCATCCCCATGATGTCCTGAGGTGTGGCACATAGAAGTTCCTCACCCAAGGGTACACAGTGAGTGAGGAAGAGATCCCACCCCATCTTTCCTGCACAGAAGCCTCACTCCTGAGTGCACATGAGAATCACCTGCCGAGTTTCAAAACACAAGCAGTTGTCCTCCAGCCCCAACCCAGGTGAATTACAGCCAACTCTCAGAGGTGAGGCCTGAGTGTCAGCAATCCCTAAATTCTCCTGGGTTCATTCTGATGTACAGCGCTGCTGAGAACCACCTGCTCCATCCTGGAGGAACCATGGGAGTGCTGGTTAAAGACAGAATGCCCACATCTGTCCCCAGAGATTCTGACAGGTTATTTCAGGGGTGTGAAGCCCAAGAATCAGTATTTGTATCAAGTTCTTCAAAGGATACTTATAAAAAGATATATTTGAAAAACACTCAGCTGCCTCTGAGAAAGTAAGCCCTTTCCACTCCATCCCTCCTCCTAAGTCAACGATTCTCAACTCTTCCCCACGACAGCGCATTTGGTAGGTGCCAGATGTGGACCCAACACACTTCCACCAGGGGAGCCAGAAATTTCTCAAAGACTGTGCTAAGTATAATGAACTATATGATTTTGTGACTTTCTGTCTGCTAACTATAAACCCTTCCTTATTTCACTCACTAATTCTTAACAACCCCATGTCTCCAGAGCTCTGCCTTATGTGACACTGTCTTCTGAAGATGGGTTTTCTGTGCTGCCCAGTGCTCCCCAGCTGCCCCATAACTGGGATGCCCTGTGACCAGATGCTGCTCAAAGCTCCCCAGCTTCCCCATCACTAGGATGCCCTGTGACCAATTGCTGCCCAATGCTCTACAGCTCCCCCATCACTGGGATGCCCCGTGACCAGGTGCTACCCAACGCTCCCCAGCTCCCCCATCACTGGGATGCCTTGGGACCAGTCCTTAGAAGCGTAACCTGCCTCTTAGATGAATCCACTGAGATGCTTCAGACAAGAGTCCTGTGCCAAGTAGACTTAGAGGATATTCACATATTCATTCTCTTAAGAAGCTCTCCCACAACGTCCAAGAATGAAGCCCCTGGTTTTATATTTCCATCCAGATATTCCCTAAAGCTGGCACAGATGAGAAGAGGAAAGAGCTGATCCACTGCAGTTGTCCAGATGAAGACGTTTGCTGACCGTACTGCTGAGCAGTTTCACTCTGAGGCTCCCAGACTGCCCAACAGCCAGCAGACATCGTGTTCCTGAACCCTGGCTTTCAGCGACCTCCTTTGGCAAGGTAAGGAGCACTTCTGCATTTCCACATCTAGTTATGGTCTACCCTGCCTCTCCAGTTTAGGCCTGCCCCTTCCTCCTGGAAGAAGAAGGGAAAGGAGGGTCCCAGGGTTTAGTAGAGTCCTCCACGGCGGGGATGTAGCTCGGGTGGTGGGAAGAGAGCAGCCTCCTCTTAGAACTGGGCAACACAGTTCACAAGACTCCTTGATGACTTTTCCTGCTCTAGAGAAACCTCACAGAGTTGTTGAATGGGGACTGTGCACTTGGCTGTAGTCATTTGGGATCCAAATGCCTCTCTAGTCAGGAAAATGCCAGAAACTCATTCTATAGCAAATAGCATTGCTGCCTGCCAACAAGGACTACTCCATAGTCCTTAGCTTACTCCATACCTCTGCCTTTCTCTCCACCCCCCCCCTTTTTATTCTATAGCACTTAGCATCTGGTAATCTCCTATCACATGTATGTATTTATTGTGTTTACTTATTTTGTATTACCTATATCCTCCTGCTACTGGATAATTTCCACAATGGCAGGGATCAGTTGGATTTGTTTACTGATGTATCCCAATCACTTTCACTTTACCTGCACTTGGTAGGCACTCAGTAAGTACTTGGTGAGTGAAGGCCAGCACAGGAGATCCTGAGATGGTGTGAATGTGGTTTACCCATACCCTTTTTTGCCCCCTGGGGAGGGAGACACATGAGAGATGGAAAGCATGTGCACTTCAAAATCTACCAACAAACTAAGAAATCCAAGGTCAGCTGCTGCTGACCTCTAGGTTGGCCTCTTTCCACTCTCTGCGGGGAAGGTTCTGTCACTTCCATTTTACGTTGATTAAAGACACTGAGAAATCAGATCCTCCAATGAAATATTGGTTGTTCTTACTTAACCAGGTGACAAATAACATGCTTAGCAAATTATAAGTGATAAAATGTTGCAAAAATACTAATATCAATTTTAATACTTCAAAATGATTTATTAATCTGCTTTCACACTGTTTTCAGTGTCTTATTTCTCACGTTCCCATGACACACTGCAAATAAGAAGAAGAATTTGACAAGGTGAGTAAGGGAAACAGGGAAAATGGCTTGACGGATGTGATGAGTGAGGTCAGGAAAAGCTAAATCAATAGAGAATCAAAAGACCAACCACCGCTCTGTGTCACAGAGAATTTATAAATATTAATGAACCTCTATTACCATCTCCCTTTTCTAGAAGATGCCAGATCATGTATTTTATGAAGACTTTTCTAACCCCTCTTCTTCTTCTTAAAAAAAAAAAAAAGAGGATTTGGTTGATCCTTTGTATCAAGTACCCACCTCTAATATAGGCACAGCATAGTCAGTTCATTTTGTTGGATGGGTGGAGG